>CM049834.1:26841244-26928744 GCA_027422435.1 Schizopygopsis pylzovi
ATTTTTAAACTACAGCATCAATAGTTTTCAAAATGAAGAATACATTCGGAACATCAAATTCAATATTTAAAATTCAAAGCGCAGAAATACAAATCGCATAAAAAGTAGGTCAGAGGTCATCCACAGGGAAGAGTAGATGATCTCCAAAAAGTTGAATGAAGCATTTACTGCGCCCGGCTAGTTTTGTTGTGGCCATGACATATTAAAGGGGTCATATGATGTTTTGTTAAAGATCATTCTTTTGTGTATTTGGTGTAACAGAATATGTTGACATGCTTAATGTTCAAAAAACACGTTCTTTTTCAAATACTGTACATTGTTGTAGGTCCTCTATGCCCCGCCTCTCTCAAACACTTTGTTTTCTACAAAGTCCCTCCTTCCAACACACACAGTCTGCTCTGATTGGCCAGTTGACACAGTGCATTTTGATTGGTCGACCATCAAAAGCTGCGCCGGAAATGTAACGCCCCTTTCCATAATCATGAGCTTCAGCTTTCAAAATGAAAGTAAAGTCAGTTAATAATGTCTTAGTTTTACCATCAGTTCAAGCCCGACAGGGGAAAAGAGTCGCGATTAAGACACTGTGATGTGACCCTGTCTCTCTCTCTCTCTCTCTCTCTCTCTAAAACACACACACAAGCCGTGATTAAGATGATTTCTGGTAGACTGTACACTCCACTGTGATGTGACCCTCTCTTTCTCTCTCTCTCTCTCTCTCTCTAAAACACACACACAAGCCGTGATTAAGACGATTTCTGGTAGACTGTACACTCCACTGTGATGTGACCCTTTCTCTCTCTCTCTCTCTCTCTCTCTCTAAAACACACACACACACACACACACAAGCCGTGATTAAGATGATTTCTGGTAGACTGTACACTCCACTGTGATGTGACCCTTTCTCTCTCTCTCTCTCTCTCTCTCAAACACACACACACACACACACACACACAAGCCGTGATTAAGATGATTTCTGGTAGACTGTACACTCTACTGTGATGTGACCCTCTCTCTCTCTCTCTCTCTCTCTCTCTCTCTCTCTCTCTCTCTCTCTCTCTCACACACACACACAAGCAAGCCGCGATTAAGATAGCTGATGTGCTGTGATGTGGTGTGCGCAAACAAGCACACACACACACATATATCTGGTCCCATTTTTAGGTAAAAGAATGCCCTTCATTATATTTAAATTTTTACTGTTTTGTATTTCTCAGATTTTCTAACTTTTATTAAATTTATCTGATAATTCAAATTTTTGCATAATCTGATTATTGAATTTACTTGAAAGTGATGGATCTGAAAGTGACTAGGACAACTGTGGGCAATGCTTTATCTTATGTTTTATAAGAGTAAATAAGCGAGTGAAACACCTCCCACATGAAGAGCACTGGTACGGCTTTTCTCCAGTATGAATCCTCTCGTGTGTTCTCAAGTTTGATGAATCCGTGAAATTCTTTCCACAGTGTGAGCACTTGTACGGTTTCTCTCCAGTGTGAATCCTCTGGTGTTTTTTTATGTCTCTAGATGTAAGAAAGGTCTTGCCACAGTGCAAGCACACATAAGGTCTCACACCAGTATGAATTTTAAGATGTTCTTTTAAGTATGATGCAAAAGCAAATGTTTTATCACACTGATCGCAGCTGAATGATCTCACTCCAGAGAGAGAGTGAGAGAGCTGATGTTTTTTCAGGACACAGCTAGTTTTAAAACTCTTTCCACACTGAGTGCATGTATAAGGTCTTTCTCCAGTGTGATTTCTCATGTGCTTTATAAGTTCTTGTTTGGCAAAGAAACCCTTTCCACACTGAGTGCACGTATGAGGCTTCTTCTCTCCAGTGTGAAACATCACGTGTCTCCTAAGGTTTGATGCACGACTGAAACTCTTCCCACAATCAGTGCATGTGAACGGTCTTTCTCCAGTGTGAATTCTCATGTGTACATTGTGTCGTTCTTTGCTAAAGAAACTCTTTCCACACTGAGTGCATGTATAAGGCTTCTCTCCGTGATATCTCATGTGTACATTAAGCGTTGATTTCTTATCAAAACTGTTCCCACACAGCGTGCATGTGAACGAACTCTCGCCTGTATGAATTCTCATGTGCACATCTAGTTCTTCTTTGACATAGAAACCCTTTCCACATTCAGTGCATGTATATGGCTTCACTCCAGAGTGAGATTTCATGTGTCTGTTACGGTTTGGTTTCTGACTAAAACTCTTTCCACACTGAGGGCATGCATAAGGCTTCTCTCCAGTGTGAACTCTCATGTGTACATTAAAATCTGAATTCCGACTGAAAGTCTTTCCACACTGAGGGCATGTATAAGGCTTCTCTCCAGTGTGAGATCTCATGTGTACATTAAAATCTGAATTCCGACTGAAAGTCTTTCCACACTGAGGGCATGTATAAGGCTTCTCTCCAGTGTGAACTCTCATGTGTACTTTAAAATCTGATTTCCGACCGAAACTCTTCCCACACTGAGCGCATGTGAAAGATCCTTTGGCTCCAGATTGTTTTTGTGGTAAATTCTGTTCAGTCGGTGAAATGACTGCATTTCCATCTTCATTTTTAAAATGATGAGGTTTTTCAAACGGATGCTGCTCGTCTTCCTTCAGTCCCATCGAATCTAAAAATCAGCATAATAATGATCAATACTTCAACTAAACAAGGACAAATTAGAAACAAAACTAAATATAAGTTAACCCATAACTCAATACAAAGGATTTCAGATTTTCTATACAGTCAAACCAAAATTTATTCAGACTCCTTCAACATTTCTCACATTATCGCAGTTTATTCGCAATAGTTTAGAAAATGGTAATAAAATATGACAATATGTCAGAACATATTAATCTTGATAATTTCATATAACTTTGATACAAAACAAAACACAAAATGCCAAATCAAATTTTTGGTCCCAAAATGTTTTTTTTTCTGGTAGTCTGCTGTATGAAGAATTTTTGGGTAAACAATATCATATTTAACTTTTATTTTGTTATACTCACTTGCATAAATTAACTATAATGTCCTGCACTCACTTGTAAATATATATATATAGAATTGTGCTGAATTATTAAAATCTGGTATTAAAATCTGCATGGTGTCTGAATAATTTTGGTTTGACTATTTATGTATTGTGTGAGTGTATATATATATATATATATATATATATATATATATATAATGTGTGTGTGTGTGTGTGTGTGTCAGTTTGTATCTGAAGTCTATATGAAGGAAAACTACCTGTTTGTTCCTCTGTATCTTCCTCTTTCACTCTGCAGGGTTCTTCACCGCAAGAACTGAATAAATCAGCACAAAAATGCACATTAACATCTAATCCATAAACACTCTCTACCAGGGCCTGAAATTAACACCCGACCACGCGCCAAATGCGGGTGAATTTTGCAATTGGCGGGCAAATCTGTCAATCTACCTGCCACATTGGCGGGTAGCCAATGAGAATTGAGTGATTCATTAGTTGTTGTTTTTTTGCGTCTGTTTTTTTTTTTAAGTCCGCCATTTCATTGGATTTTAGCTCAAAATGTGGCGGCACATTACTTGGGTAAAGAGGCCAGCTGAAACGAACAACCAACAAAAAGATGAGGATGAGTCAAAGAAAAGTAAAAGACGACGTTTTAATACGAAGTGGACAATTGGCGACAACGGCAAGGTTCGTGAGTGGCTGATTTATGACCGCAGTAACGTTACAGACGAAATGTACTGTATTTCATGCACTGACGTCCATGAAAGCAGCGCAGTTTGAGAAGATGCGACTCCTGTTTCGGAACGTTCGCGCGATCGGCAAGAAGATGAGGCCCTTCTCTGACTATGTTTGGATGTGCGAGTAAGTATTAAACTGTTGGTGAGATGGGATGAGATGAGATAAAGCAAAGCTGACGTTGGTTGCGGGGAGGAGTTTCCTCATCTCAGCTCGTAGATTTACAGGCACACACAAACAGTCAATTCGGAGAGAAATAAAACGGACAAATTATTTAAACGTAAAACCGAAAAAAAAACGCAATTTAAAAAGATTAAAACATATATAGTCTAAGAGTTATTATTACTTATAATTATTTCGTTAATAACTTGACAGCACTTAAATGTGTATTCTTACAAGTTAAAGAATAATGTTTGTGTGATTTCTATTTTTCAACTTTATGAACCAAAAAAACAAAACAAAAAAAAACTGGCTGGTAAAAAGTTACTGTGGCAGGTGGATTTTTAAATCCACCTGCCACAGTGGCTGGTGGTCAAAAAAGTTAACTTCAGGCCCTGCTCTCTACACTACAATATTATAACATACTCAGCGAAGTTCACCAAATACTTGTTATAACTAACAGTAGACAAACATGCACATCTTATGCCTTTTGTGGGGTGATGAATACACTTACAAAACCATCTTTCCGTGACCTGGTCAGCTGTGATGAAGCGTGGCTCTCTGGAGACTTTCCAAACAAGCTAACAATGTTGCCGCTGCTGCTTTAGCTGTACTCGGGGAAAAGAGCAAAGCCGTGTTTGAATGGAAGTCAATGGAGAGGCTTCACTGCGCTGAATACACAGCATTTGTTAGGAAACAGATGATCAATTAATGAATCAAAATCATATTGGCTAATCTTCAATCTTTTTGCCAATAAACAATAGTCTCGTTTGAGATTATCCAAATCTGCGCAGAACGGATCACCGCAAGATGCACTGCGCAGCGCGCGGGGTTGCCAGGTTCTCACTATAAAACCCTCCCATTCGCTTGCTTGTTAAAATCACGTTCCAGGGGTCCGTTCTTCGTACCTCGCTTAATACATCTGAGATGATTTGAGAGATCTCTCTATAATCTTCCAATAGTGATATTTGATCTCTGGCTAATTTGGTTCTTCAAACGAATGTGGTATTGGATTAAATTGTCTAAGATTACTGCACGTTCTCGTGTTCCCCGAAAAGGGCAGATGTATCCATACTCGAGACCACGAGCAGCAACGCAGCGATTGGCTGGCGGCAAGACAGCAACGTAATGACATCATATCATTAAAAAAAGACCCCTGACGAAAAACTTGACACATTTCTGGACCTTTATAAGGAAACAGCCAAGCGAACAAAACTACATAAAAGCATATAGATACACATAGATAAATAAAATGTGCTCTGTTTTTAATATATTTGTATTTTTTTTACATGATTCCCAATTATTTATATTTATGATTTCTAGTATTTGTACAGGCTTTACTTCAGTGTTGTAATTAGCAATTCATTTAATTTATCTTTGAAACAGATTTGTTATGTGACAGCATTAATTCAAGTTTCTTAAAGATCATGTTACCTGCATCTCCTGCGCTTCATCAAGCCACATCCCATAATATCTGTCATCACTCAAATTAATGCACGGCTCAGATTAACTGTATAGCATGTGTGTAAGACTCCAATACAATAATAAAGTAATTATTTCATCACTAATAAATATTTCAATGAGTAAAACTGGCTATGTCTATAGAGACTACACAACATTGTTAGCTTATTTTAAAATTAATTTTACAATTATTATAATTTTTAATTATTGTCCTTGGACCAGTAGGATACTCTTATAATAAAGTAGCGGTGGCTGTGACAGATTTTAAGAATCAATTCTGCTTAAAACGATGCGATCTAATCCTGTTTACATGAAATACATAACAACTCCGGGATGAGCTTCGAAGAACCAAATGATCCAAGATCAAGCGAAATCATCAACAATCAAATCCAGCTAACTGAGTTAGCGACGTACGAAGAACGGACCCCGGGGGTAAAATACACGTTTTATTTAAAAGGGGTTCTCCTGTTATAATTCACATTCCAGGGGCTATAAGTATCACGTTATTGGGGTCCAGTACTGCCGCTCTCTATACGCAGCAATTGCTAAAAAAAACTACTTTTAAAAAAAATGAACATATACGTAATTAAATTAAAATATAATTAAATTAAATATAATACATGAACATGTTTATATCATTATAAAAAAATCATTTTACAGTGAATGCAGTAGAGCACATTCCCGCATCCGCTCCTTATGTTTGTGGCTATAGAGCTTATAATATGACAAAAAATATTTGAATTGTGTAAATTTAACAAGTGTAATTTAACAAAACTGAATATTATGTGGCATTTAACATAGTTCTGAATTAGATTTTTTTTTTTTTTACTTGAATAATGAACTTTTAAATTTAACACAATTTAATTTTTTATGGCAGTTTTTTAATAGACATATTTTTAAACTACAGTATCAATCGTTTTCAAAATGAAGAATACATTCGGAACATCAAATTCAATATTTAAAATTCAAAGCGCAGAAATTCAAATCGCATAAAAAGTAGGTCAGAGGTCATCCACAGGGAAGAGTTGATGATCTCCAAAAAGTTGAATGAAGCATTTACTGCATCCGGCTAGTTTTGTTGTGGCCATGACATATTAAAGGGGTCATATGATGCTTTGTTAAAGATCATTATTTTGTGTATTTGGTGTAACAGAATATGTTGACATGCTTTAATGTTCAAAAAACACATTATTTTTCAAATACTGTACATTGTTGTAGGTCCTCTATGCCCCGCCTCTCTCAAACACTTTGTTTTCTACAAAGTCCCTCCTTCCAACACGCACAGTCTGCTCTGATTGGCCAGTTGACACAGTGCATTTTGATTGGTCGAACATCACAAGCTGCGCCGGAAATGTAACGCCCCTTTCCATAATCATGAGCTTCAGCTTTCAAAATGAAAGTAAAGTCAGTTAATAATGTCTTAGTTTTACCATCAGTTCAAGCCCGAGAGGGGAATAGAGTCGCGATTAAGACACTGTGATGTGACCCTGTCTCTCTCTCTCTCTCTCTCTCTCTCTCTAAAACACACACACAAGCCGTGATTAAGACGATTTCTGGTAGACTGTACACTCCACTGTGATGTGACCCTTTCTCTCTCTCTCTCTCTCTCAAACACACACACACACACACACACACACACACACACACAAGCCGTGATTAAGATGATTTCTGGTAGACTGTACACTCTACTGTGATGTGACCCTCTCTCTCTCTCTCTCTCTCTCTCTCTCTCTCTCTCTCTCTCACACACACACACACAAGCAAGCCGCGATTAAGATAGCTGATGTGCTGTGATGTGGTGTGCGCAAACAAGCACACACACACATATATCTGGTCCCATTTTTAGGTAAAAGAATGCCCTTCATTATATTTAAATTTTTACTGTTTTGTATTTCTCAGATTTTCTAACTTTTATTAAATTTTTCTGATAATTCAAATTTTTGCATAATCTGATTATTGAATTTACTTGAAAGTGATGGATCTGAAAGTGACTAGGACAACTGTGGGCAATGCTTTATCTTATGTTTTATAAGAGTAAATAAGCGAGTGAAACACCTCCCACATGAAGAGCACTGGTATGGTTTTTCTCCAGTATGAATCCTCTCGTGTGTTCTCAAGTTTGATGAATCCGTGAAACTCTTTCCACAGTGTGAGCACTTGTACGGTTTCTCTCCAGTGTGAATCCTCTGGTGTTTTTTTATGTCTCTAGATGTAAGAAAGGTCTTGCCACAGTGCAAGCACACATAAGGTCTCACACCAGTATGAATTTTAAGATGTTCTTTTAAGTATGATGCAAAAGCAAATGTTTTATCACACTGATCGCAGCTGAATGATCTCACTCCAGAGAGAGAGTGAGAGAGCTGATGTTTTTTCAGGACACTGCTAGTTTTAAAACTGTTCCCACACAGCGTGCATGTGAACGAACTCTCGCCTGTATGAATTCTCATGTGCACACTCAGTTCTTCTTTGACATAGAAACCCTTTCCACACTCAGTGCATGTGTATGGCTTCTCTCCCGTGTGAGATCTTATATGTCTGTTACGGTTTGATTTCTGACTGAAAGTCTTTCCACACTGAGGGCATGTATAAGGCTTCTCTCCAGTGTGAACTCTCATGTGTCTCTTAAACTTAGATTTTTCACCAAAACTGTTTCCACACAGCGTGCATGTGAATGGACCTCCTCCAGTATGAGTTATCATGTGCACATCTAGTTCTTCTTTGACGAAGAAACCCTTTCCATATTCAGTGCATGTATATGGCTTCTCTCCAGAGTGAGATCTCATGTGTTTGTCACGGTTTGATTTCTGACTGAAACTCCTTCCACACTGAGGGCATGTATAAGGCTTCTCTCCAGTGTGAACTCTCATGTGTCTATTAACCTCTGATTTCCGACCGAAACTCTTCCCACACTGAGTGCATGTGAAAGATCCTTTGGCTCCTGCTTGTTTTTGTGGTAAATTCTGTTCAGTCGGTGAAATGACTGCATTTTCATCTTCATTTTTAAAATGATGAGTTTTTTCAAACTGATGCTGCTCGTCTTCCTTCAGTCCCATCGAATCTAAAATAGGCCTCTTAAATTCCCATACTTCAAATAAAGAATGACAAATTAGAAACAAAGCTAAATATAACTTAATACAAATCTAGTTGTCTACTAGAATCTAGTTTTATATTTTGCATTTTATATACAGTCAAACCAAAATGTATTCAGACACCTTCAACATTTCTCACATTATCAGTTTATTCGCAATAGTTTAGAAAATGGTAATAAAATATGACAAGAACTCAAGAGTTAAACTGTGTCAGAACAAATTAAACTTGATAATTTCATATCACTTTGATAACAAAACAATACACAAAATGTCAAATCAAATTTTTGGTCCCAAAATGTTATACGTTTTTCTGGTAGTCCGCTGTATTAAGAATCTTTGGGTAAACAATATCTCATTTAACGTTATTATGTTATCCTCACTTACATAAATGAACTATAATATACATGCACTCACTTGTAAATATATATATATATATATATATATAGAATTGTGCTGAATTATAAAAATTTGCATGGTGTCTGAATAATTTTGGTTTGACTGTATTTATGTGTTGTGTATGTGTATATATATATAATATGTGTGTGTGTGTCAGTTTGTATCTGAAGGATATATGAAGGAAAACTACCTATTTGTTCCTCTGTATCTTCCTCTTTCACTCTGCAGGGTTCTTCGCCGCAAGAACTGAATAAAACAATACAAAAATGCACATTAACATCTAATCCATAAACACTCTCTACACTACAATATTATAACATACTCAGCGAAGTTCACCAAATACTTGTTATAACTAACAGTAGACAAAAATGCACATCTTATGCCTTTTCTGGGGTGATGAATACACTTACAAAACCATCTTTCCGTGACCTGGTCAGCTGTGATGAAGCGTGGCTCTCTGGAGACTTTCGCCAAACAAGCTAACAATGTTGCCGCTGCTGCTTTAGCTGTACTCGGGGAAAAGAGCAAAGCCGTGTTTGAATGGAAGTCAATGGAGAGGCTTCACTTCGCCGAATACACAGCATTTGTTAGGAAACAGATGATCAATTAATGAATCAAAATCATATTGGCTAATCTTCAATCTTTTTGCCATTAAACAATAGTCTCGTTTGAGATGAGCCGAATCTGCGCAGAACGGATCACCGCAAGATGCACTGCGCAGCGCGAGGGGTTGCCAGGTTTTCACTATAAAACCCTCCCAAAATAGCTGTCGCTTTCGAGGAGCCCCCTGTAAAAATCTCGTTCCAGGGGTAAAATATACGTTTTTTTTATTTTGGAGGGGTTGATAATGGACAATGAAGTGAGCAAAGTTCACATTCAGATCCATCACTTTCAATAAATAATATGATACTGAAAGTACTTTATTCACTTTAAATCAAAGCATTCTGTAAAACACAAAACTTTTGTCTAATGGTTCAATAAATTGTTGTATTAAAAAGATATATGTCTCATTGATATTTCGTATGTCAGGCTTTACATGGTTTAAAATATTATGTGTAGTCTTGACTCTTGATTCTTAAATATGAAGTTATGATAATAGTTGGTCAGTGCCACAGATGTTCCTCTAGATGTCACTGTTTGTTTTCATCTCAACCACGTGGTTCAATGATTGACCCTAAATGTTTTTTGTTTTATTGCAAAAATTGTAGAAATATACAGAAACAGAGAAACAAGACATGAATGTGTTCCTACAAAGAACAGTCATAGAAATAAAGACAGAAAGACAAATATTCTGGATTTGCGTACATCAAATTCTGAAAATTAGAGAAGTGCAAAAATAAAATTAGATAGTTTTAGAAAAGCCGTCATAGTGCATAAAAAATGTGGCACTCTTTTAATTATTTATAAGACTTGAGTTGAAACGAGAGAGTCAAACTCAGAGAGAAAAAGGGCAAAAAACAAAGGAGATTTAAGCCATTTTTGCTTACGAATGAAGAATTTTGCATTCAATATAAGAAAATTTAAAAACATATTCAACAGGTTTTGGATTTTCATAATAAAAAATAACATCTTTGAGGACGATTGACCCAAAATTGACCCTTTTCACAAAACTGTGACGACGGGTTTAACGGTCATCAGCGTCGTAAATCCTCATATTTGTATTTTTTTTGTATTATGTACATTTATAACACTATTCTTTGTATTATGTTACCTGTGCGTCAAATTACAAAAAAATAGTTTACTATTTACAGTATTGTTTCTAATACAGCGTCTATGGGAGGGACGGTAAATTTGACATCGTTTGCTCTTCTGACTGCCGATATCAGTCTTTCTCAAATTATTTTCCTTTTATTGAAAGTCATGAAAACACTATCGTAGAGTTTTTATTTTTCTATTTGAGCACATGGGAATGCATCAAATATATCTGTGGTACGCTCTCAGTCACTGCTCTTCAAGTTAACCCAACTATGACGACTTCCGCTACAAACAAACATCCAACTGCCTCATGTGATGAAGAGGAGGAATCAGTAGAACACATCAAAAAGTACATCGCAGAAAGAGAAAGATTAAAGAAAGGAATTAGGAAGCAAAGTTCTTTAGAAGTTAGTATTAAAGATATACTTAATGGTCATAACAATAAAAGTGCATTAAATTATTTGAGAAGAACTGGCCTAAATAACAGAATTTAAAAGAGATACAATATTTGTTGTATTTATTTTGTTGTTGTTGTTGTTGTTGGTTTGTGTGTTTGTTATCTGGGAGGTAGTTGACTTAGGCCCACACTCCAGTATAGTAGGTGGCGGTAATGCGCCTTAACGCTGGATGCCGACCGCCATTAAACAACAAAGAAGAAGAAGACTACTAGAGAAACTCGAAAATGTGGGAAAAGGTTCATCTGCTGTTTATCAGGCCTCAGTGAGTACATTCATTTTTGTATTTATTGGGAAAAATGTATCTGACAACTTATAAATGCAGCGAAGTCGAACAGTGTCCGATTCACGAATCATTGAGTTAAGAGTCGGTTCATTTCAGTGACTCTTAAAACGCTTACAGAATCAACACCTAGAGATTGAGTTGTGATTATTACTTTCGTCATGTGCGAATTAAAATGAAACCGGAACACTGTTAATAAACTATGTACGGATACATGTACAAAGTGTACATTTATCCATCTATTTAATGTGATCTATAAACGCATGGACGCTTAGGCTAAATAGTTAAATGCTCATATCTGTGATCTACAAACTCTTCTTTTGTCTTTACTTTCCACACATTCACAGGTTTAATGGATGTCTGATTACAGAAATCAACCATCATCATCTATAATCATTCAGCTTCACTCTGAACTGATAGTTTAACAGATCATTTCTGATTATAACAACACCTTTCAGAAGATAAAATACTGAAATAACAGGTATATACAGTAGATGAACACAACAATCATTTGATGTTTGTTATTATAAAGTGTCTGGATGAAGAAAAGTGTTTGAACCTATATTAACTTTACAACATATCATCATATCGTCCAACCCAAAAATGTACATTTGTCAGTGTTGATTTAAATACATCCACTTGTGTAGAATGTAAGATGGTACATTTAATTGATGAAGTTGTCGATATATAACAATACAAGATATAGGGTGTGATTTTACAGCAAAATATTAACATGAAATAATAATAGCAGATCCGTGTTTCGCTGCTCGGAGTCCATGTGTTTCTGTGAATTGCAGCGATTCGTTTGCTGTAGTTTTGGCAGCCTTTTCAAACACGTCTCAGATTTAATGTCAAATCTATTTACGAACAATCATAAGCTCTTTCTCGTTGTAGATGTGTTGTGTGCTCTGTCCCAGCATCCACGCTGAAAGCCTGCCACAGTATAGCATTTGATACTGAATGCATACTTTAATTAGCTTAAAATTAATGGCTTTATCGACTGATAGTAATATATCATTATTTTAAACAAATCTTTTGTCTAAAGGGTCAATAAATTGTTATATAAAAACATGTTTTACTTTTATTTACAGCAGATTTTGTGTAGTTTTGGCTCAGAAAGTGTTTTAATATGAAGTTATGGTCAGTGCCACATATCTTCCTCTAGATGTCACTGTTTGTTTTATTTTCAACCACGTGGTTCTTTGATTGGCTCTAAAACAGCTGTTTATGAAACTGTGAGTACATTTTTATTTAATGGGAAAACGTATAAATGCATTTAGCTCGACTTGTGTCGGACTCACGAACTAATGAGTTAAAAGAGTCGGTTCGTTTCATTAATCAAAAACGGTTACATAATTATTTAGACTCTGAAATTGAATTGTTCAAGGTTTGTTTATTCGTCACATACTAAATTATAAAGGGTTTAATCAGAAGTGAAATGTAAATTACGTCAGGTCCACAACTCTAATGGACAGTGCAAAAAATAAAAATAAACAAATAAAATAAAAGTAACACGAGCATATAAATAAATATAGGTACATTTTTTTTTGAATTATTCTACTTTACTCATGTGTGAAATGAAACCGGAAAAACTAAAGAAGCATGTTAATAAACTAATATTTCATATGACAAAGTGTAAAGATTATTGTGCTGAACGATAGGCTTTAAATTTAAATACAAAGAGTGTAACATGAACAACTGATAAAATAGTTAAATGCTTAAAATTGTAAGTGTTTGAATTGTTTCTAAATGGCCATTTGACCAAAACACTTAAAGCTGGATAATTGAGTCGTTTGGTTAATTGAGAGAGGTTTGAGCGTCTGCTAATGGCGCTTTTCCACTGCATGGTACGGTACGGTTCGGCACGGCTCGGTACGGTACGGTACGGCTCAGTTCGGGTCGGTTTGCATTTCCACCGCAGTTTAGTACCGCTATAGAGTGGGCGGGATTATTCACGCGTCGTTATAATTGCGCCGCCTCTACTGCCGTGACATCATCGTAAACGCGCCACAAACAAACTCACAACAAAGAAAGGAGACGGAATAGTGTTCTTCACTCTCGGCATGTGGATGTTTTTAACAACAATTGAGAGGTCTATGAGAATGCTTGTGATTTACCCCAGCAGCAGAGACTGTGGTGGCAGTGACACGGGCTGTAACGTTAGATGAGGAGAGCAGAGATGTTCGTGCAGGTGTGCTGCGTTACTTGATTAGTTAACTATTCATACAGCGTGTTCTGTAAAGTGAATTATCAATAAACTTTTGAATATTTCAAAATGTACAATGCATCCCTTGTTTTTTTTATTTATGTGATGGTTTTTATAATCGCGGCATTAATCATTTGTCTTTTTCAAGAGGTTCATTACGTGCTCATACAATGATACATATTTAATATAGTCTGGAGGTACACTTATTCGATCAGATTGTTTTTAATTGAAGCAAAACACAGATACAGAGGTAAAAATATAAACAGAAAACATACTCTGAAAATATAGCAAGTTCAAAAGTAACGTTATACATAAGGCTTTTTTCCTTCGGCGTCGTGCCATCAAGCTCTCGCTGAATCCGCTCCTCAGCTATCAACGAGAGGAACGTCTGTACTTCCTCAACAGACAACGACACTGCTATTTTGTGGTTGATGCAAAAATGTGCGTTTGTTTAAACAGAAGTTGCGTCCGATCCTTCGCTGGCTGTGCTGATTTAAATCTAGCGGGTATGACTGTAGAGGAGGGTCTCGTGTCGCAAGTTCAGTGACGCAGTAATGACGATTTTCTCCGGCCATTCAGTGATCAGCAGAGTTTACACGTCACGTTTTGGTAACGGTACGGCTCGATGGAACCTCGACCGAAGTGGTACTAAAAAAGTATCAGGTACCAGGTACAGTACCCAGTGGAAAACCCCCCAAAAGTGAACCGTACCGTACCGTACCGTGCCGTACCATGCAGTGGAAAAGCGCCATAAATGAGCTCCATTGACTCCTTCACTGAAGCCGTTCGTGAGAGTTTAAATGCTGGGGAATATTCCCATCTTCCCACAGCTGAAGAAGAAGAAGCAAGCAGGAGAAACTACTGACATACTATTGGAAAGATGGAGTTTGAGGAAGAACCCTGCAGAATGAGAGATGAAGATACAGAGGAACAAACAGGTTGGTGTTTTCATTTCTCTTTAATGACTGACGAGGATCATTAAGATGAAAACAATACTTTTAAAACTAAATACTAATAGAGCAGTAGTCAACTAGAGTTGTGCCAAATTGAGGCTGTAGTACTTTTATTTTTGTTTCTCTTTTGTCTTTAATTTAATTTTGGGGATTTAATATTTTCATTGCAGACTCATTGGAAGCGAATGAACACAAACCGCATAAAAAACCTCAGCATTTTATAAACGAAGATGGAAACACCAACGCATTACAAACTGAAAAGAATTCCACTCAAATAACTGGAGTCAAAGGATCTTTCAGCTGCTCTGCGTGTGGAAAGAGTTTCTTGTGCAAAAGATACTTGACTGTGCACATGAGAGTTCACGCTGAAGAGAGGCCGTATACATGCACTCAGTGTGGGAACGGTTACATACATAAATCACACCTTAATGTACACATGAGAATTCACACTGGAGAGAAGCCTTATACATGCACTCAGTGTGGGAACAGTTTCACACGTAAATTAAATTTTGAGATACACATGAGAATTCACACTGGAGAAAAACCCTTCACGTGCACTGAGTGTGGAAAGAGTTTCACATCCAGAAGTGTTTTGAGAAAACACCAGCTCTCTCACTCTGGAGTGAGATCGAATCTCACACTCCAGTGTGAGAGATCGTTCAGCTGTGATCAGTGTGATAAAACATGTGTTTCTGCATCTAATTTGGTATCACATCTTAAAGTTCATACTGATGTGAAGCCTCATGTTTGCTCTTTTTGTGGAAAGAGTTTTTCACTGCTACAAACTTTACAAGAACACCAGAGTATTCACACTGGAGTGAAACCGTATATGTGCTTTGACTGTAAGAAGAGCTTTTCTAGATCCGGCGACTTAAAAAAACACCAGAGGATTCACACTGGAGAGAAACCATACAAGTGTTCACACTGTGGAAAGAGTTTCACTCAGTCATCAGCCTTGAAAACACACGAGAGAAGTCACACTGGAGAAAAGCCGTATCAGTGCTCTTCGTGTGGGAAGAGTTTCACCTGCTCCTCTAGTCTACAAAAACATAAGAAAAATCATTGCTTAAAGTTGTCCAAGTGAGCAAAATTCACGTTCAGATCTGTCACGTATATAGTTTGATACTGAATGTGCTTTAATTTGCATGAAATCAAGTGGTTTATAAACTGTAGAGAACTTAATCAATCAAGGTTTGTCTAAGTGTTCAATAAATTGTTACAGAAAAATATATTTCTGACCAGTAATTCATTATCAGGCTTTACAGGGTTAAAAGATGTTGTGTAGTGTTGACTTAATCCTCAGAATAACTTGCAGTATTTCAATATGAAGTTATGATAATAGACGGTTACCACAGGTTTTTCTCTAGATGTTGCTGTAAACCACGCGGTTAATGGACTCTGCTTTTTATCACACTGTGAGTACATTCATTATTTATTTGAGTGAAATAACTCTATGTAGACAGCGACTCGTACTCTTAGTGCAATCCATGCAATTTATGAAAGAAATCAGTCAAATTTGTATGTTTGTGTAATTATTTTTTTTTAAATGTAATCGTTACCTTTTCATAAGTAATTCTAATTAATTAATTAATTGTATTCGCGTTTGGTCTCGTACTGTGTCGCGTCTTTTCTCAGTGTCTGTGCTTGCTTGGCCATTTATTGTGATTAACAGGAAAGTGTGTTCAGCGTTTGTGAGTAGTATTTTGTTAGATGGGTATAAAAAGCATAGTTTAGTCGCGTGAAGATCTCCTCGTGAGAAGACCGAAGAGTGTAAAGACTAGGGTTGGGAATCGAAAATCAATTCCGATTCCAGAATCGGATACTTAAGGTCCGGAATCGGATACTTGTTGTCAAATTAAAATTTCGATTCCGCCTATCGATTCCTATGCGCTTTTATTTTTCTTCATCTGTGAGGACAAGTGTGATCTAGCGATCTGCCAGGACCTTGCTCGCTATTCTAAGCGCTCCAAAGTTTGCCTGCATTTGCGATCAGAAGCCTAATATCTGTGAAGAAGTATAATATCTGTGATAGCTAAACATGTTGCAAGAGAGGTGTCACCACCAACATGACATTAATTAATGCCTTTATTAAGACGCGGAACCGGTGTATTTTTTGCATCCACATCCAACGAGAGACTTTTCAGACGCGCACTGCAGCTTTGCCTCAGCACCAATAAATAAAATGACAAATGCATAGTTTAGTTTTTATTTATCTTCTTTCTTACTGCTTGTTTCCCATCTGTTTTAGTTGTTATAACCAATTCTTACTATGTGTAAGTAAGTTGTTGTGTATTCTTTTTCTAGGATTACTGATAAACTTCTGCCGCTTGATTTATCTATTTTAATTTTAGATCAATTATTTATGAATTTATTATGCCTTTATAGGTATTTTCTTTAGTTTTAGTTTTAATAAATTGGAGTTATTTTAGTAATGTTACTTCAACACATTACATGGAAATGAAATAATAAATATATATATATATATATATATATATATATATATAATATATATATATATATATATATGGCAGTGGCGGCTGCTGATCTTTTAAAGAGGGGAAGCTCATTTTCGGCCTAAATCATAAAAATTGTCCATTTATTTATATGTAAATTCTGCCCTACGTTCCTTTTCAAGAAAATGCTCTGTAACCCTGTCGTACCAACTAGGCGTCTTTTCCAGTGACTTGACCAGTGTCCTCTCAATGGCCAGCAGAGCTAGGCTGCTTAAACGGCCTTGGCCCATTGTGTTACGGGTGTAGGACTTGAGCCGCTTTAAACAGGAGAAGCTCCTTTCTACACCTGCTGTGCAGTTTGCTAGCTGGCTAGTTCAGACTATATGAATTAATGAACAAACGATCTAATATATATATATATATTTAACTCAACGGGAGGAAATGTGGGAATTATGTTAAACTGAAACAATGAATGTGGTGTGAAATTGTGTGAAATATACGATGAAGGTTGCAGCAGTTTGTCTTTCGACTACACATGCAAAATCCGCGATGGGACTAAAGCCCAGCTCACACTGTGCGATTTTGGCCACGATTTGGTCGTCTGAGACAAATTTTGAAAATCCTAAAAGATTCCTGTAATCCTAGGCTAAAATCAGTTGTCTTTGATCGCTGGTTTGACATGTCCACCGACAGCCGATTAATGGCCGTTGCGATCAATTTTTTCCTCCGATTAAATTCTGGCAGTGTCAGAAGATTTCAGACACTTTCCTGCAGTGTGACATCTCCTACGACAACCGTCAAACCAAGAACCAATAGGTGCGCTGAACCCGATGACGCAATTAGCGCGACAACTTCAAACCACGAAAATGTCGAAACGAGTCAGGTGGACAGTACAACAGGAAGAAAAACGTATTGAGCTATGGAGGGAAAAGGAGTGCTTGTATGACGTGTCGTCGCATGACAGGGTTAAAAGGAAGCGGCTTGGAGAGAGATAGGATGTTTAAAAAATTACCTCAAGTTCGCGCTGTAGAACTGGAAGTCCATAAAGTCTTCTTTTGCCCAGCCATGACTTGCTCCACACACGTCATCTTCGTTTATTCTTTTTATTATCAAGGCATGTAATTAATAAAACTAACGCTACACGTTGCTGTTGTTTGCTAGCTACCATTATAGCGAGAGAACGCGGGTCACGGATTGATGACGTAAAACTCCGGACAAGTCTTTCTTGAGTACGTCCGTTTTTGTCGCGTTTTTACTGTCGTACAGTCTGACATTAAGACAACTGAGATCCTACAGTTTGACATGGGGATCATGTTCGTACAGTGTGACAAGCAACAATCGCAAAAGACTATTAAAAATCGCACAGTGTGAGCCCGGCTTAAGTTGGAAATGGAGACACAGAGTGATACGCGTCATAATCTGAAGACCACGCCCACGCCCACACCAACCGTCTCTTTGCATTGCGAGAAGCTGCCGCCTCCTTGTCATTTATTTATAACAAAAAAAAAAATAAAAATGTCTAAAAGCTGATATGTGACAATGTGTATAGCAAACAAGCTAAAAAAAACAATAAATACGTTTTTATAAGCTGTCGACACCAAAAAACGAGCGTTTTAGGACATAAAAGTGGATTAAAAAGAGAAGACAGACCCTCCAATCATCACGCAGACGCTCGGAGTCCGGGCCAGCCCACTCCTCCATTCATCCCAGAGACGCTGAGCGTCCGTGGGCGGGACATAATCGCAGCATTATCCAATGACCGTCTTGTTTCTAAGCACTGAAAAAAACTGTTTAAAGCAGCCCCATTGAAGTCAATGGACGCTGGGCTTCAACAGAGTAATGCACTGTACGCTACGGGAATGAATGAGAAGGAAATCGAGTCAGCCGACCTAAGTAGCTGATTCTGAACGAAATTGTTTTCGTTCGAGATGAACATGTTTAACGCATTTTTAGTCAATAAAATGTTAACATAATAGTACATATATTTGACCATTCATTTTTTGACAATTATAGGGGAAGCTGAGCTTCCCTTGCAGTCTTAAAGAAATTGCGGCTGATATATGGGTGTTTGGCTTGGTGTCATGTTAGAATCATTATTATACTCATACCTTTTGTTGTTTTAATATTTGGAATAGTTTTTAGATTTTTTTGTTTTCATTTAAATGTTTAGTTTTTAAATGTTGTTGTATGCATTTGTCATTTTATGTAATTTCTTAATTTTCTTAAATGTGTGTGTATATATAGTATTTATAGAGTTTTAACTTAGTTTACTTTTTCTTATTTGTAAGTCGCTTTGGATAAAAGCATCTGCTAAATGACTAAAAACATTTTTTACAACTGATTACAATTACATTCATTTTGTAATTAAATTACCTACATTTGTTATATGTACTAGTTACTTCCCAACACTGTACAAGATGACAAAAGACCACAAAGGGAATTTAAAGTAAAGTAGCGACCTCGTGTGGTGAACTGAATGTGGCCCATCTGATCATGAAACAACTGAAGTGTCCTGCTAAATATCTCAAATATCTCAATAATCTCAAATATCTGGTGAAAAATGTGTTTTGGAGTGGGTGGGACTTAGTGTGACGCGGACCAATCAGAAGCCTCTTCGCCTCAGCGAGTCCAGAACGCCACGCCCTCTATTCGGTGAGGCGCGCACAGCCACCGACAGAAACAAACGGTCGCCGCAGAAAGAAACTGAATAAAATCCCTCTAACGGAGAAAAACCTCACGTTGCCCGCCTGTCCCGGGTCGCTGTCCACTCCAACCGCACATCTAGACCCAAACAAGCGTAAGTTTCTGTTTCTAATTTCCCTTCTCTCTGGATTATTCTCCTCAGGGCTTTAGTAGCGCGGCCTCGACGCTTTCTGCAGGACAAACGAGTCTGTCGCGTAACGTTATGTGTAGACACTGATTGTGATTTGAGGTCGTTTTCTGATACGACTGTGTAGCTATCTGTGATTTGTCTTTGTCTTTACTTTCCACACATTCACAGGTTTAATGGATGTCTGATTACAGCAATCAACCCTCATCAATAATCGTTCAGCTTCACTATGAACTCCAGATAGTTTAACCCCTTAACTATCACAAGTTTACTTCCCTCTATATTACAATTAAAATCTAATCTAATCATGACAAACTATATATCGTTGGAAAGGTCCAAGACTCCTAAATAGACACTGTACCACTTTTTTTTTTGTGTGTGTGTGTGTGTGTGTGTGTGTGTGTGTGCACTTGGATGGGTTAAAAGCAGAGCACACATTTCACTGCTGGTTATACTCTATATAATTGTGTATGTGACAAATAAATAAAACAATTATTATTCAAGAGTGCACCTGAAAATCTACATCATAACAGGAGTTCTGACCTTTGTCACAGACAATCTTCTTAGTTGCCTTTTTTTCCAATCACACTTTAGAAATCATAAGAAATTATATATCACTTGAAAACTTAACTTAAAATCTCAAAATTCATCTTTTGAACCCCATTTAAAAATCAGACATTGCATTACCATGGAAATGGTACATCAAAATCATGTTACAAAATGTTTTGGTTCATGAATTATAAAAATGTAAGTTTGGATAGTTCACTATAATGTCTATGTAAAAACTGCGAGTGATTAGTTTAGGGGTTAATTAACAGTGCTTGAAATCTATAGCTCATTTCTGACTATAAAGACATGAAGAACAAACACTTAGAGAAGATAAAGACTAAAATACCATTAAAAATGAACAGTTCTGTACAGTAGATGAACACAATCCTTGATGCTTGTCATTATTTGGTGTCTGGATGCAAGAAAGTGTTTGAACAAATCTCTGTCTCTACATACATTAAATTTCAAGTACACCCTTTAGCTAAAACTGATGTTAAACGTATACATTAAACATTATAAACTTTGTCTAAACTTGTTTCAATTAAATATCAACATTGACAATCTAAAAATTATAATACAATATTCACAATCTATTCAATTTTTGTTCTAACAGATTATTAGCAGATTACGGAGATAGAAGTGAAATGTGTATAGGCTGTTTGTGCATGTATGTATATATTGTACTTGCGTATTATTTAAGTTATCTTTTTTCTACGTTGTAAAAAGTAAAAGAAATCAATGGAATTGTCTCTAAATGACTATTTGACCACTTAAAGCTGGATAATTGAGCATTATTGTAAGTGTTTGAGCATCTGCTAAATTAGCTCCATTCACTGAAGCCGTTCGTGAGAGTTTAAATGCTGGGGAATATTCCCATCTTCCCACAGCTGAAGAAGAAGAAGCAGGAGAAACTACTGACATACTATTGGAAAGATGGAGTTTGAGGAAGAACCCTGCAGAATGAGAGATGAAGATCCAGAGGAACCAACAGGTTGGTGTTTTCATTTCTCTTTAATGACTGACGAGGATCATTAAGATGAAAACTGTCATAAAACAAAAATCAGATACTTGTAGACGGAATAACGTTTGTTAGATTGAGACTCAATAATATAACATTTTCTTTCACATTTGTTATTCTTTAATCAGCGGTGGATAAAGTACACGACTCCATGACTTGAGTGAAAAGTACAGATCCTGCTGGTCAAATATTACTCCATTACAAGTGAAAGTTGTAAAGACAGATTTTTACTTAAGTAAAAGTACTTGCTTTTAAAAGTACTTGAGCAGTGTTGGGGAAAGTTACTTTTAAAAGTAATGCATTACAATATTGCGTTACTCTCTAAAAAAGTAACTAATTACGTTACTTAGTTACTTTTTATGGAAAGTAATGCGTTACGTTACTTTTGAGTTACTTTCGTGTTACTTTTTAAATATGAGCAGTGCTTGATTGTTTGTGTTTAATATAATAAGTTATATTTATAGCAAATATAAAAGCCTTTCACATCAAAAAGTGTAATGAATAAACCTCAGACTGAAGGACGAGTAAATCACGTCTGTACAGAAGAACACAGGAGAAGATTCAACACTCTTCAGTGATAAAAAAGCAATCAAGCACAATTGTTAATGTAAAGTCATTTTTGCTTGTGTTGAACTGGATCATCAAAGGTCAGCAACAAACACATCGGTTAATAAAATGAGATTAGATACATTTGTGTTGTTTAACATATTTAATTATTGCAGGTTTGCATCAAATTCTGAGTTTGCATTTCACAGATTCAGTATTCATCAAAATGAATTAAAACAGTTTTTGTGAGTGTGATGAATTAATACACATTCACATTTAGTCTAGATTAGAACTACAGTAAGATAATGTTCACACAGCACACTGTCATCAATAAATGGGAAAAAAGTAACTCCGATATTTTCTTGTAAATTAAAAAGTACTGTTACTTTACTAGTTACTCGAAAAAAGTAATATTATTACGTAACTCCCGTTACTTGTAATGCATTACCCCCAACACTGTACTTGAGTATCAAAAGTAAATTAACTTTTTTATTTCAAAACACTGTTTTATTATTGTTGTGTGTAACACTTGCAATACCTCTGAAGTAACTTACAATACATTACACCTACTGAATAAACTGTCTAGCTTGAATATTATTAGCTAAGCTCTTATTTTTGGAATAAAGAGTTTTTAGAATGTTAAAAACACCTCTACCCACCCCTACAAAAGCTTGTAAAGGATTGTAGTGATCCCACACAGGGATGATAGTGTGTGCACACGTCTATGTGTAGCCATTCATCCGCATTTGAATGGGGTGGGTCTTGAAATTGGTTTGAAAAATATCAAACCTGCTTTAAAAAGCAGCAACACACCTGTAGCCATATAACTATGCAACAGCAACACCGCTTTAACAAAACAGCAAGACTTATTTGACATAAAAACAAAAATGCTCTCTAATCACGCTCATGGTACTTTGATGTCACACACAGAGTGGTCTAAAGTCCAACACCTGTGTTTTATTAGGAGACGCACAACCGTTCTTCTGTGGCTTTAATATTTTCACGAACACTGTTTAGCAAAATCAGACAATATTGTGTCTAATATATACCACATTATTAAATAGTTGAAAATAAATATCACATTTGCTTATCAATTCATGTAGCCTTACTAGAGTGATTACTTTTAAACTGTTTGAAAAAAGGAAAGTCATGTTTTAGAGAAGACCAAAATCAGCCACTTAAGCTGCTACATAGTAACCACTTTCTACTTTGAAGAACTTGATTGAAATGTAGTGGAGAGAAAAGTACAATATGTTTTTTCAAATATAATGAAGATAAAGTCATAAGTTTCCAGAAAAAAAATTCTACTTGTAAAGTACAGATACTCAAAGTGTACTTAAATACAATATTCAAGTAAATATACGTAGTTACTGTCCGCCTCTGTCTTTAATTGAATAAAGTATTGATAATATTTTATGTTGATTTTAGACTCAATGGAAGTGAATAAGGACAAGCAGCATCAGTTTGAAAAACCTTATGTCACAGATGAAAATGGAAGGGCTATCATTTCACAGACTGAAAAAAAACAAGCTGGAAAAACTGGAGTCAAAGGATCTTTCGCCTGCACTGAGTGTGGAAAGAGTTTCATTCATAAATCACAACATACGACACACATGAGAATTCACACTGGAGAGAGGCCTTATACATGCACTGAGTGTGGAAAGAGTTTCATTCATAAATCACAACATACGACACACATGAGAATTCACACTGGAGAGAGGCCTTATACATGCAGTCAATGTGGAAAGAGTTTCAAAAGTAAATCACATCATACGACACACATGAGAATTCACACTGGAGAGAGCCTTATACATGCACTCAATGTGGAAAGAGTTTCATTCGTAAAGACGATCTTAACAGACACATGAAAGTTCACACTGGAGAGAAGCCTTATACATGCACTCAGTGTGGAAAGAGTTTTATTCGTAAAAACGAACTTAACAGACACATGAAAGTTCACACTGGAGAAAGGCCTTATACATGCAGTCAATGTGGAAAGAGTTTCAAAAATAAATCACATCATACGACACACATGAGAATTCACACTGGAGAGAGGCCTTATACGTGCACTCAGTGTGGAACGAGTTTCAAAAGTAAAAATGAACTTAACAGACACATGAAAGTTCACACTGGAGAGAGGCCTTATACATGCAGTCAATGTCGAACGAGTTTCATTCGTAAAAATGAACTTAACAGACACATGAAAGTTCACACTGGAGAGAAGCCTTATACGTGCACTCAGTGTGGAACGAGTTTCATTCGTAAAGACGATCTTAACAGACACATGAAAGTTCACACTGGAGAAAGGCCTTATACATGCAGTCAATGTGGAACGAGTTACAAAAGTAAAAACGAACTTAACAGACACATGAAAGTTCACACTGGAGAGAGGCCTTATACATGCAGTCAATGTGGAAAGAGTTTAAAAAATAAATCACATCATACGACACACATGAGAATTCACACTGGAGAGAAGCCTTATACGTGCACTCAGTGTGGAACGAGTTTCAAAAGTAAAAACGAACTTAACAGACACATGAAAGTTCACACTGGAGAGAAGCCTTATACATGCACTCAGTGTGGAAAGAGTTTCCGAGACAGAAGTGTTCTCAAAAATCATCTGCATTCTCATTCTGGAGTAAGATCATTCAGCTGTGATCAGTGTGATAAAACATATGTTTCGGCATCACATTTAAGAACACACCTTAAAACTCATGCTGCAGTAAAGCCTCACGTTTGTTCATTTTGTGGAAAGAGTTTTTCACTACTAAGTGTTTTAACCGTGCATCAGCGTATTCATACTAGAGTGAGACCTCATGTGTGCTTCAACTGTGGAAAGAGCTTTTTTACATCCAGCCACTTACAAAAACACCAGAGGATTCATACTGGAGAAAAGCCGTACCAGTGCTCTTCATGCGGCAAGCGTTTTGTCTCATCGTCAAATCTACAGACTCATATGAAAAAGCATTGCCTGAAGTCGTTTAAGTGAGCAAAGTTCACATTTAGATGCATGACTTGCAAATAATTTGTCATTCAGATGCAAAATATGGAAATGGCTTGACTATATTATTTTATTCTAAGAGGGTGATTTGCTTAGATTAGTACTGGAGTTTTGAGCATCGTCCTTCTCTTTTCACAACCACAGTAACATGATTTACATGAAATCAGTGCATCAGGTTGTGTGAACAGCCCGCCACACTGTAGGAGGTGAGCTTCCCTCCCTTCAGGCATGTTAGCTGGCCAATCAAGCACAGTAATATCATGTTCAGCAAACCACTTGGAAGTGTTTTTATCACTGTGGGCAGATACTAAAGTCGTGCTGTAAAAAGAAATCAGCATCTCCATTATGCTTCCATCTGCTGACTAGCTTTGAGTGCTCCAAAATCTCCTGGTAGTCGCCTGCATTGATTTTGGACATGATAAAACACAATGGACCAACACCAGCAGACGTCACGGCACCCCAAATCATCACAGACTGTGGAAACTTCACACTGGACGTCAAGCAGCTTAGATTCTGTGCCTCTCCACTCTTACTCCAGACTCCAGACCTTGATTTACAAATGAAATGCCAAAATTACTTTTATCTGAAAACAGGACTTCGGACCACTGAGCAACGGTGGGAGCGCTTCACAAGGAGTGGACTGTAGCCAAGAGTCACCACGCTCAGACATCTTCAGGAAAAGGGCTACCAAGTCACTTCTGAAACAGAAACATCGTCAGAAGCATCTTACCTGGGCTAAAGAGGAAAAAGAACTGGGCCTGTATTCACAAAACATTTCATCTTACCATTAAGAGTTCTCCTGCTGAATACCTTGCTGCACATTGTTTATTTGTCCTGGGTAACTTGACATTTGTCAAATACATTACTAATTCAAATACATATTTGACAATCATTTCAACATGCTGCTTTGCCCTCTTGAAGTTTTAATATTTGTCTTATTGTATAAGAATAAAAGCATTGTATTCTTGTATCCATTAATGTTGTGTACTTGAGTCTTCTTGCTATTGGTGCCCAAATAAGTTACCTAGTCTAGTCCGGACACTTTTGATCTCTCCATTGATTTCTATTGGAGTGTTACATATATCTTTGGATATTCATTATGTATTATGGTGAATGCGAGATGGCTGACACGTCAATGTATCTGGAGCGGTCGAATTGGGAATCTACACATATCTATAGCAATATTTTCAGTATTTCTCAGAGGTCGGTGTAAAAGGGTTCGGGGATCAAGGGAAGGAAGACGAGGAAGTCAGGGGTGACGAGCCAAACAAAGGGGGTCTTTATTCCAACCAGTACAACTTCACAAAATCAAAATTAACAACAGCGTCTCCGGTTCTTCTCCACAGTGCTCGCTCTCTCCCTTAGCGTCCGCTCGCAAGCACTCTCTCTCCTTTCTGTAGGACTGCGGGGCCTTTTTCTAGTCTCTCCGACAATCACTGGAATTAGATACAGGTGTTACTCATCATTCACTTGCCAACCGTTTCACCGTTCGTCTCAGAATCCGCTCTCCCCCTAGCGCGTTCCGCCTTCCCACGCCCCCCTCGCCACATACCCCCACCGCCCGTCTCAGGCCGGTGAGCCCTCCGGCCTGCAGCCCCCCATTCCTAGAGAGGAAGTCGGCTACAGCCATCTGCACCCCCGGCCTGTGGACCACCTTGAACTTAAAAGGCTGTAAAGCTAGATACCAACGGGTGATCCGCGCGTTGGTATCCTTCATGCGGTGGAGCCACTGGAGGGGCGCGTGGTCCGAACAGAGGGTGAACTCCCGACCCAGGAGGTAGTAGCGGAGGGTGAGGATGGCCCACCGGATGGCCAAGCATTCCTTCTCCACGGTGCTGTATCTAGTCTCTCTTTTTGAGAGCTTCCGACTTCGATACAGCACCGGCTGCTCCTCTCCCCCGACCACCTGGGCCAGGACGGCACCCAGCCCCCTGTCCGACGCGTCTGTCTATAACAAAAAGGTGAGATCAAAGTTAGGAGAGTGAAGGAGCGGCCCGCCGCACAGGGCAGCCTTCACCTTGGTTAGGGCCTGTTGGCACGGCTCCGTCCACTGGACCGGGTCGGGTGCTTCCTTTTTAGTGAGATCAGTCAGCGGGCTGGTGAGGTCCGAAAAATTAGGAATAAACCTCCTATAATATCCCGCCAGCCCCAGGAACTGTCTCACCTCCTTTTTGGTCTTGGGACTTGGGCAGGCCGCAACTGCAGCCGTCTTGTCAATTTGGGGACGCACCTGCCCATGACCCAAGTGGAAGCCCAGATACCGTACCTCCACCCGCCCAATTGCACACTTCCGCGGGTTTGCCGTGAGCCCGGCCACCCTCAGCAACCTCAGGACCGCGCGGAGATGTTCCATTATGCCGCTGCCAATCATTACTATGGATGATGATATCATCCAGATAGGCAGCGGCGTACGCGCTGTGTGGCCGGAGGACTTTGTCCATGAGGCGCTGAAAGGTGGCGGGAGCCCCGAACAAGCCGAACGGCAGTGTTACGAATCGATCTTCATCCTGCGCCTGGACCAAGAGCCGGAAGCGATCCTCTTGCTCCAGCTTCATGTCCATAAGCGCTTGATGAAGACCGGCGAGCGACTTGACAAGCTCCGCAAGCGGCGTTGACTGGGCGAGTTGCATGGCGGCGTGCCGGCTTCCTCGTCCCGGGTTTCGGCACCAGTGTAAAAGGGTTCGGGGATCAAGGGAAGGAAGACGAGGAAGTCAGGGGTGACGAGCCAAACAAAGGGGGTCTTTATTCCAACCAGTACAACTTCACAAAATCAAAATTAACAACAGCGTCTCCGGTTCTTCTCCACAGTGCTCGCTCTCTCCCCTTAGCGTCCGCTCGCAAGCACTCTCTCTCCTTTCTGTAGGACTGCGGGGCCTTTTTCTAGTCTCTCCGACAATCACTGGAATTAGATACAGGTGTTACTCATCATTCACTTGCCAACCGTTTCACCGCTCGTCTCAGAACCCGCTCTCCCCCTAGCGCGTTCCGCCATCCCACGCCCCCCTCGCCACAGTCGGGTTTCAAGTATAATCTGCGTGTTACAGAAGCAGACTCGCACAAAGGGTTGGATGAATAACAGTAGAGTTTATTAAACAGTCGAGTAAACGGGGCTGATGCAGGTGAGTAGAAACTTCAATGGTATAAGATGAGAACTGAGGTAATGTTATTTGCTCGTGGAAGCTGGGAGAAGCACACACCTCACTGGATATACCGGCTGGAGATCGCTGGAGGAGACTGATACTGAAGAGTATCTAAAAAGAAACTAAGAATCAAATCATCTTTGAGAGCAAAGGGGTGTTTCGGGGGACCTACGCAGCATGCGTATTCTGCGTATAGGGAGGATTGGCCCTGGTCAGAATCCACAGTTTTATGTTAAAAATGTATTCAAATTTTACAATTTGTTTCTTAAAACACAGCCTGGGTCATCTCAGGATTATTGTGATGTTTTTATCAGCTGTTTGGACTCTCATTCTGACGGCACCCATTCACTGCAGAGGATATATTGCTGAGCAAGGGATGCAATGCTACATTTCTCAAAATCTGATGAAAAAACTAACTCATCTACATCTTGAATAAACTGGCAGAGTAAATTTCCATCAAATTGAACATTTTGGGTGAACTATTGTTAATATTCATCTTTTATGAATCAATGTTGCAGTGTTTGGTGAAAACCAGTAAATAATTGTTTGCCAAAAGTATTGGCACCCCCTTCTAATGAAAGGTTTGACTACTTTAGATATCTCCATGAGTACAAATCTTAATGTTTAAGCATATAATGATATTCTAGGGAATCTAATTGTATAGCAACAGTTTGGACAGGACTCTTTTCTATTCTAACATGACAGTGTCTCTGTGTATAAGACAAGAATCAAAGAGAAATAATGATTCAGTCAGTGTGGAAGAACTTGACTGGTCTGCAGAAAGCAGCTGAACACCTCTGGTGTGACTTTAAATGAGCCACAAACTCATCACCAAACACCAATCTGCCCAATTAAATCTAAATATGCCTGAAGCATTTATGTCCATATCTGGAAACTGTCTGAGTTTATCTAGGTTTTAGAACCAATCAGAATATTGCTGACTTGTGTATTGATGCAATTAGCATCCTCTGTTAGGGTATAATTACTGGGGGGTGTTCTATAGTTTAAGCAGAGCGGCCTATGAACTCTATTGAGAGTCTTGAAGCTGACTTCTGCTAATGAAACTGCAAACTATCTTCAATAAATTCACTTCATTTTGATCAAATCTTTGACTTCTGGTCTTCATTCAACCCACCTGGTCTATGGGTCTTTACTGTAAATTCCCCTACACAATAAATACAATTGTCTCCTAAATGTCTATTTGAGCTAAACACTTAAAGCTGGATAATTGAGTCGTTTGGTTGATTGAGAGTGATTGTTCCTGTTTGAGCATCTGCTAAATGAGCTCCATTGACTCCTTCACTGAAGCCGTTCATGAGAGTTTAAATGCTGGGGAATATTCCCATCTTCCCACAGCTGAAGAAGAAGAAGCAAGCAGGAGAAACTACTGACATACTATTGGAAAGATGGAGTTTGAGGAAGAACCCTGCAGAACGAGAGACGAAGATACAGAGGAACAAACAGGTTGGTGTTTTCATTTCTCTTTAATGACTGACGAGGAACTGACAAATATTTATTTTACCTAAATTGTGACCATATTGAGTCTTGACTATAGATTTTGTGCTTTCATTTGTCCTTCTATATTTGAATATTGAGAATGTTATTTGTTTTAGACCAAATGGATGTGAATGAAGACAAACAACACCAGTTTAAAAAATGTCATCGTTTCACGAATGAAAAAAAGAAAGGCAGTTACTTCATCCAATGAAATTGATTTCACACAAAAATGTACCTGCAGCACTCTGTTCTTATTCATTGTTCAAATGTAATTAAACAAATCCACACAAACACAGTGAAGACAGATGTCTACTATTAGATGTAATGCACCTCACAGAGGTTGTTTATTTATACAAACAATATACAAGTTATATACAAATAAAAGAAGTAAAGCAGCGTACAGTTGCAGTGATAAGTCAAATATGTCTGGTTTCTCCAGGTTCTGAAACAAGTCAAATGAGAAAAAAACGCAAACAAGGAGCAAAATGCTGGTGAAATGTTTTCTGAGACTTTCAGACCAAACACCGTGACAGAAGCACAACAGAGATGCTTTCAGATAATCTAAAGAGTTTAACACGTCAGACTGCATTTAGACTAAATGAAAACCTAGTGTTTTACATGTATTTACTGTCAAATGTGCTGCTGTCGTTCACTTAAAACAAACACACAAGACTTTATAAATGTTAAAGGGATAGTTCACCTCATCTGCCATCATTTACTTATTCTCATGGTGTTCAAAACCTGTATTGAACACAAAAGAAGATATGCTGAAAAATGTTGGTAGCCAAACAGTGCCGGTAGGCTTCCAAATATTGTTTTTTATTACCAACATTACTCAAAATATCTCCTTTTGTGTTCAGGAGAAGAAAAACTCATACAGGAACAACATGAGGGTGAGTAAATGATGACAGAACTAATGTTTGGCTAAAGTTTTTTCTTTACGCCTCCTCTTGTGCTACACGAGTGTGTCCAGCAGAGAGAGAGAGAGAGAGAGGCATAATGACAGATGGATGACAGAAGAAGAAGAAGATGAAGGAGCTGAAGTGCTCAGAATAAGCTGGATGTACTGAAGTGACCTAAAGAGAAAGAGAGCAATTATAAAACACTAAAACTAGATTTGTCAAAACAAATACTATGTTGCTTTGCGGTTGCTAGATTGTTTCCAATGCTAAACACACAGCACATTTAATTCTTATTTCAGCTCCACATCAGTTTTTCCTCGTTTTCTAGATTATATCAGTCTCTCACCTCATCTGTGACGGTCTGTAATTCACCAGAAGGAAACTCTTCAGGTCCGTCTGCATCCAGACACACTGGGGGAAAAGAAAAGATTGATTTATCTTTAATTGGGGAGAGTTTTCACACATTTTATAATGCTAAAAATGTATTTTTTACATCCAAACAATGATGTGCTTGTGCTAAAAAGCCCATAAAATAACCTGTAAGAAAAACCTGTTTGTCAGGTTTCATTGTGACAGCTGACCTCACACAAACAGGTGTTAAATAAACAGGAAATATGATGAAAGTTTGGGAGGAGTTTATTCTCATTCAGCTGCTTATCTTACGCCTCCACAAACCCTACCTTCTATGAATCAGTGCTATACATTAACTAACTCTTAGAGCATTTTAGGTTTGTTTAAAAAAAGTACTTCTTGAGGAATATTTACTGAAATAAAACATTTTCTGTAGCTTATAATAATGCAAACTTCTAAAGAACAGAGCTACTCACTGTCTGGGTTTTGCTGCATGCTCTCTCTACGCGTATGCTTCATGCTTTTCTCTCCTGATTCTTTGGATTTGGGGTAGTTTTCTCTGCTGTTCATCTCTCATGTAATGCTTTTCTTCTTCTCTGATACTCCAGGTGTGATCTGTCATATCACCTTCCTTTCACAATGTCATATAGAAGTCAGATGCAATGATTGTCATGTGATTTACTTTAACAATTTCATATTTGAAACTGCTTTACAACACATTAAGATGAAGTGTTATATTTACCTTCAGGTGACTGTGAAAAGTGAATCTGCGAGGAGCAGAGACATCCGCATTAGCTCTGTGTTGATGAGAATCCTGTAATATCACCCTGATGATACGAACAGATCAAGAGCTCTGAGAAGAAACACAGAGAGAGAGCGATAATGAAAGAGAGAGATCTGCGCTGCCACGTACACTCAGACTCCGCCCACTGACGCAAGCGTCAAAATAACTCACTTCACTGACAGTGGAACAGGTTATTTTTCAAATGCAAATTCAATAATTCATTTTATGCACATTTACTCTAAAACACAACGCAATTCAGTGCAAAATGTTAAAATACAGGTGAAACACTTTTTTTAACCAATACGAAAAATACCTTCATATTAAAACAATGCATTGTAGGCTACTCTATTGTTTACGGATTTTAGGTCAAATTATATTAAAATGATTACCACGAAATTGGGTGAATAGCCTCTACGGGAAACATAGACAATATTATAAATGCATAAACCACAGAATAAATGATAACCTGCTAAAATAAATATGTTCGAAGAGCGTTATGCAAACGTCTGAACATCCAGTTTCTATAATATTTTAAATATAGCCCTTTTTCGATTATGCGAACGTTCCATTTGATCATTTTCAAAACATCAGGCTATAATGTTAATTTTTGAACATTCTGTGAACATTCCGAGTTTTATTTTCAGCGTATACATTACTTCACTTTCCACTACTTCATTTATTTTATTATTTAAAAACGACATGTATTTGATCTTTATCTCTGCATAATTATTTGGCTAGTTGTGTTTGATTATTTGTGTTTAGCATCAGTGTTCGCTGCTGTTCAGATCAGATCAGACACGTGACCCAGCATTGAGCGTCGCTGGGGTTTAAACTGTATAACGTGCATGGTGCGTTCGTTTCACATGATTATATCCTGTATAAGCTTTCCTGTAGCTCAACTGGTAGAGCATGGCACTAGCAACGCCAAGATCATGGGTTCGATTCCCAGGGAAAGCAAGAGCTGATAAAATGTAGAAACTGTGACTTGAATATCACCCTGATGATAGTAAGTAAGTCGCTTTGGATAAAAGCGTCTGCTATGCGTAAATGTAAATGTATAATTGAGTATGTGACGAATAAAAGAACCTTGAACCTTGAACGGAAGTTTACTTCACAATGTTCTGACGGTGTCAAATCAAAGCAAAGGTGAATGCATAATGATTGACAGATCATGACGTAAATGTGGTTTTGTATGATGTGCCTCAGTGAGGGTGTGGTTCAAACATTGTAAGCCTACTGTTCGATATTAAATTTAGTGATATTGTGAAAAATAGCGAGTCACACTGGGTCAAAACTCTGATCTGGGAATGATATAGTGCGCAAACATGGATGAAATGCTTGAGCTTCCTTGTCACCTTCTGCACTAAAACAAAAATGCTTTTATTAAGACTAAACAATTCAATTTGTAGTTTATTTACATTTACATGTATGATTGTCAGTCGCATTAAATCGTTTTGTGAGTGTTTTAGATTGCAATTCAGTGTCCCAAACACCAGGAGCATCTTCTTAAACACAAGTATGTTACTCAATAAGCATTAAGTCATTTGCGATCAGAAGCCTAATATCTGTGATATCTGTGAAGAAGTATAATATCTGTGATAGCTAAACATGTTGCAAGAGAGGTGTCACCACCAACATGACTTTAATTAATGCCTTTATTAAGACGCGGAACCGGTGTATTTTTTGCATCCACATCCAACGAGAGACTTTTCAGACGCGCACTGCAGCTTTGCCTCAGCACCAATAAATAAAATGACAAATGCATAGTTTAGTTTTTATTTATCTTCTTTCTTACTGCTTGTTTCCCGTCTGTTTTAGTTGTTATAACCAATTCTTACTATGTGTAAGTAAGTTGTTGTGTATTCTTTTTCTAGGATTACTGATAAACTTCTGCTGCTTGATTTATCTTAATTTTAGATCAATTATTTATGAATTTATTATGTCTTTATAGGTATTTTCTTTAGTTTTAATAAATTGGAGTTATTTTAGTAACGTTACTTCAACATACTACATGGAAATGAAATAACATATATATATATAAATGGGTGTTTGGCTTAGTGTCATGTTAGAATCATTATATATTATATACTCATTATATACTCATACCTTTTGTTGTTTTAATATTTTGAATAGTTTTTAGCTTTTTTTTTGTTTTCATTTAAATGTTTAGTTTTGAAATGTTGTATGCATTTCTCATTTTATGTAATTTCTTAATTTTCTTAAATGTGTATATATAGTATTTTAACTTATAGTTAACTTTTTCATATTTGTAAGTCGCTTTGGATAAAAGTGTCTGCTAAATGACTAAAAAGTAATTGAATTACACATTTTTTACAACTGATTACAATTACATTAATTTTGTAATTACCTAATTTAGTTATATGTACTAGTTACTTCCCAACACTTTACAAGATGACAAATGACCACAAAGGGAATTTAAAGTAAAGTAGCGACCTCGTGTGGTGAACTGAATGTGGCCCATCTGATCATGAAACAACTGAAGTGTCCTGCTAAATATCTCAAATATCTGGTGAAAAATGTGTTTTGGAGTGGGTGGGACTTAGTGTGACGCGGACCAATCAGAAGCCTCTTCGCCTCAGCGAGTCCAGAACGCCACGCCCTCTATTCGGTGAGGCGCGCACAGCCACCGACAGAAACAAACGGTCGCAGAAAGAAACGGAATAAAATCCCTCTAACGGAGAAAAACCTCACGCTGCCCGCCTGTCCCGGGTCGCTGTCCACTCCAACCGCACATCTAGACCTAAACAAGCGTAAGTTTCTGTTTCTAATTTCCCTTCTCTCTGGATTATTCTCCTCAGGGCTTTAGTAGCGCGGCCTCGACGCTTTCTGCAGGACAAACGAGTCTGTCGCGTAACGTTATGTGTAGACACTGATTGTGATTTGAGGTCGTTTTCTGACACGACTGTGTAGCTATCTGTGATTTGTCTTTGTCTTTACTTTCCACACATTCACAGGTTTAATGGATGTCTGATTACAGCAATCAACCCTCATCAATAATCGTTCAGCTTTACTCTGAACTGCTGATAGTTTAACCCCTTAACTATCACAAGTTTACTTCCCTATATATTACAATTAAAATCTAATCATGACAAACTATATATCGTTGGAAAGGTCCAAGACTCCTAAATAGACACTGTACCACTTTGTGTGTGTGTGTGTGTGTGTGTGTGTGTGTGTGTGTGTGTGTGTGTGTGTGTGTGTGTGTGTGTGTGTGTGTGTGTGCACTTGGATGGGTTAAAAGCAGAGCACACATTTCACTGTTGGTTATACTCTATATAATTGTGTATGTGACAAATAAATAAAACAATTATTATTGTTATTTATTGAGTGCACCTGGAAATCTACATCATAACACGAGTTCTGACTTTTGTCACAGAGAATCTTCTTAGTTGCCGTTTTTTCCAATCACACTTTAAAAATCATAAGAAATTATATATCACTTGAAAACTTAACTTAAAATCTCAAAATTCATCCTTTGAAACCCATTTTAAAATCAGACATTGCATTACCATGGAAATGGTACATCAAAATCATGTTACAAAATGTTTTGGTTCATGAATTATAAAAATGTAAGTTTGGATAGTTCACTATAATATGTTCAAAACTGCGAGTGATAGTTTAGGGTTTAATTAACAGTGCTTGAAATCTATAGCTCATTTCTGACTATAAAGACATGTAGAAGAACCAACACTTAGAGAAGATAAAGACTAAAATACCATTAAAATTAACAGTTCTGTACAGTAGATGAACACAATCCTTGATGCTTGTCATTATTTGGTGTCTGGATGCAAGAAAGTGTTTGAAAAAATCTCTGTCTCTACATACATTAAATTTCAAGTACACCCTTTAGCTAAAACTGATGTTAAACTTATACATTAAACATTATAAACTTTGTCTAAACTTGTTTCAATTAAATATCAACATTGACAATCTAAAAATTATAATACAATATTCACAATCTATTCAATTTTTGTTCTAACAGATTATTAGCAGATTGCGGAGATAGAAGTGAAATGTGTATGGGCTGTTTGTGCATGTATGTACATATTGTACTTATGTATTATTTAAGTTATCTTTTTTTCTATGTTGTAAAAAGTAAAATAAATCAATGGAATTGTCTCTAAATGACTATTTGACCACTTAAAGCTGGATAATTGAGCATTATTGTAAGTGTTTGAGCATCTGCTAAATTAGCTCCATTCACTGAAGCCGTTCGTGAGAGTTTAAATGCTGGGGAATATTCCCATCTTCCCACAGCTGAAGAAGAAGAAGCAAGCAGGAGAAACTACTGACATACTATTGGAAAGATGGAGTTTGAGGAAGAACCCTGCAGAATGAGAGATGAAGATACAGAGGAACAAACAGGTTGGTGTTTTCATTTCTCTTTAATGACTGACGAGGATCATTAAGATGAAAACTGTCATAAAACAAAAATCAGATGCTTGTAGACGGAATAACATTTTGCTAAATTGAGTCAATATAAATATTGACAATATTCAAAATAAATATCACATTTGCTTATCACTTCATGTAGCCTTACTAGAGTGATTACTTTTAAACTGTTTGAAAAAAGGAAAGTCATGTTTTAGAGAAGACCAAAATCAGCCACTTAAGCTGCTACATAGTAACCACTTTCTACTTCGAAGACCTTGATTGAAATGTAGTGGAGTGAAAAGTACAATATTTTTGTTTCAAATATAATGAAGATAAAGTCATAAGTTTCCAGAAAAAAAATTCTACTTGTAAAGTACAGATACTCAAAAAAGTGTACTTAAATACAATACTCAAGTAAATGTACGTAGTTACTGTCCACCTCTGTCTTTAATTGAATAAAGTATTGATAATATTATATGTTGATTTTAGACTCAATGGAAGTGAATAAGGACAAGCAGCATCAGTTTGAAAAACCTTATGTCACAGATGAAAATGGAAGGGCTATCATTTCACAGACTGAAAAAAAACAAGCTGGAAAAACTGGAGTCAAAGGATCTTTCGCCTGCACTGAGTGTGGAAAGAGTTTCATTCATAAATCACAACATACGACACACATGAGAATTCACACTGGAGAGAGGCCTTATACATGCAGTCAATGTGGAAAGAGTTTCAAAAGTAAATCACATCATACGACACACATGAGAATTCACACTGGAGAGAGGCCTTATACATGCACTCAATGTGGAAAGAGTTTCATTCGTAAAGACGATCTTAACAGACACATGAAAGTTCACACTGGAGAGAAGCCTTATACATGCACTCAGTGTGGAAAGAGTTTTATTCGTAAAAACGAACTTAACAGACACATGAAAGTTCACACTGGAGAAAGGCCTTATACATGCAGTCAATGTGGAAAGAGTTTCAAAAGTAAATCACATCATACGACACACATGAGAATTCACACTGGAGAGAGGCCTTATACATGCAGTCAGTGTGGAACGAGTTTCAAAAGTAAAAATGAACTTAACAGACACATGAAAGTTCACACTGGAGAGAGGCCTTATACATGCAGTCAATGTCGAACGAGTTTCATTCGTAAAAATGAACTTAACAGACACATGAAAGTTCACACTGGAGAGAAGCCTTATACGTGCACTCAGTGTGGAACGAGTTTCATTCGTAAAGACGATCTTAACAGACACATGAAAGTTCACACTGGAGAAAGGCCTTATACATGCAGTCAATGTGGAACGAGTTACAAAAGTAAAAACGAACTTAACAGACACATGAAAGTTCACACTGGAGAGAGGCCTTATACATGCAGTCAATGTGGAAAGAGTTTAAAAAATAAATCACATCATACGACACACATGAGAATTCACACTGGAGAGAGGCCTTATACGTGCACTCAGTGTGGAACGAGTTTCAAAAGTAAAAACGAACTTAACAGACACATGAAAGTTCACACTGGAGAGAAGCCTTATACATGCACTCAGTGTGGAAAGAGTTTCCGAGACAGAAGTGTTCTCAAAAATCATCTGCATTCTCATTCTGGAGTAAGATCATTCAGCTGTGATCAGTGTGATAAAACATATGTTTCGGCATCACATTTAAGAACACACCTTAAAACTCATGCTGCAATAAAGCCTCACGTTTGTTCATTTTGTGGAAAGAGTTTTTCACTACTAAGTGTTTTAACCGTGCATCAGCGTATTCATACTAGAGTGAGACCTCATGTGTGCTTCAACTGTGGAAAGAGCTTTTTTACATCCAGCCACTTACAAAAACACCAGAGGATTCATACTGGAGAAAAGCCGTACCAGTGCTCTTCATGCGGCAAGCGTTTTGTCTCATCGTCAAATCTACAGACTCATATGAAAAAGCATTGCCTGAAGTCGTTTAAGTGAGCAAAGTTCACATTTAGATGCATGACTTGCAAATAATTTGTCATTCAGATGCAAAATATGGAATTGGCTTGACTATATTATTTTATTCTAAGAGGGTGATTTGCTAAGATTAGTACTGGAGTTTTGAGCATCGTCCTTCTATTTTCACAACCACAGTAACATGATTTACATAAAAATCAGTGCATCAGGTTGTGTGAACAGCCCGCCACACTGTAGGAGGTGAGCTTCCCTCCCTTCAGGCATGTTAGCTGGCCAATCAAGCACAGTAATATCATGTTCAGCAAACCACTTGGAAGTGGTTTTATCACTGTGGGCAGATACTAAAATCAGCATCTCCATTATGTCTGACAAGCTTTGAGTGCTCCAAAGTCTCCTGGTAGTTGCCTGCATTGATTTTGGACATGATAAAACACAATGGACCAACACCAGCAGACGTCACGGCACCCCAAATCATCACTGACTGTGGAAACTTCACACTGGATGTCAAGCAGCTTAGATTATGTGCCTCTCCACTCTTACTCCAGACCTTGATTTACAAATGAAATGCCAAAATTACTTTTATCTGAAAAAAAGGACTTCGGACCACTGAGCAACAGTGGGAACGCTTCACAAGGAGTGGACTGTAGCCAAGAGTCACCACGCTCAGACATCTTCAGGAAAAGGGCTACCAAGTCACTTCTGAAACAGAAACATCGTCAGAAGCATCTTACCTGGGCTAAAGAGGAAAAAGAACTGGGCCTGTATTCACAAAACATTTCATCTTAAGAGTTCTCCTGCTGAATACCTTGCTGCACATTGTTTATTTGTCCTGGGTAACTTGACATTTGTCAAATACATTACTAATTCAAATACATATTTGACAATCATTTCAACCTGCTGCTTTGCCCTCTTGAAGTTTTAATATTTGTCTTATTGTATAAGAATAAAAGCATTGTATTCTTGTATCCATTAATGTTGTGTACTTGAGTCTTCTTGCTATTGGTGCCCAAATAAGTTACCTAGTCTAGTCCGGACACTTTTGATCTCTCCATTGATTTCTATTGGAGTGTTACATATATCTTTGGATATTCATTATGTATTATGGTGAATGCGAGATGGCTGACACGTCAATGTATCTGGAGCGGTCGAATTGGGAATCTACACATATCTATAGCAATATTTTCAGTATTTCTCAGAGGTCGGTGTAAAAGGGTTCGGGGATCAAGGGAAGGAAGACGAGGAAGTCAGGGGTGACGAGCCAAACAAAGGGGGTCTTTATTCCGACCAGTACAACTTCACAAAATCAAAATTAACAACAGCGTCTCTGGTTCTTCTCCACAGTGCTCGCTCTCTCCCTTAGTGTCCGCTCGCAAGCACTCTCTCTCCTTTCTGTAGGACTGCGGGGCCTTTTTCTAGTCTCTCCGACAATCACTGGAATTAGATACAGGTGTTACTCATCATTCACTTGCCAACCGTTTCACCGCTCGTCTCAGAACCCGCTCTCCCCCTAGCGCGTTCCGCCATCCCACGCCCCCCTCGCCACATACCCCCACCGCCCGTCTCAGGCCGGTGAGCCCTCCGGCCTGCAGCCCCCCCCCCCCCATTCCTAGAGAGGAAGTCGGCTACAGCCATCTGCACCCCCGGCCTGTGGACCACCTTGAACTTAAAAGGCTGTAAAGCTAGATACCAACGGGTGATCCGCGCGTTGGTATCCTTCATGCGGTGGAGCCACTGGAGGGGCGCGTGGTCCGAACAGAGGGTGAACTCCCGACCCAGGAGGTAGTAGCGGAGGGTGAGGACGGCCCACCGGATGGCCAAGCATTCCTTCTCCACGGTGCTGTATCTAGTCTCTCTTTTTGAGAGCTTCCGACTTCGATACAGCACCGGCTGCTCCTCTCCCCCGACCACCTGGGCCAGGACGGCACCCAGCCCCCTGTCCGATGCGTCTGTCTATAACAAAAAGGTGAGATCAAAGTTAGGAGAGTGAAGGAGCGGCCCGCCGCACAGGGCAGCCTTCACCTTGGTTAGGGCCTGTTGGCACGGCTCCGTCCACTGGACCGGGTCGGGTGCTTCCTTTTTAGTGAGATCAGTCAGCGGGCTGGTGAGGTCCGAAAAATTAGGAATAAACCTCCTATAATATCCCGCCAGCCCCAGGAACTGTCTCACCTCCTTTTTGGTCTTGGGACTTGGGCAGGCCGCAACTGCAGCCGTCTTGTCAATTTGGGGACGCACCTGCCCATGACCCAAGTGGAAGCCCAGATACCGTACCTCCACCCGCCCAATTGCACACTTCCGCGGGTTTGCCGTGAGCCCGGCCACCCTCAGCCACCTCAGGACCGCGCGGAGATGTTCCATTATGCCGCTGCCAATCATTACTATGGATGATGATATCATCCAGATAGGCAGCGGCGTACGCGCTGTGTGGCCGGAGGACTTTGTCCATGAGGCGCTGAAAGGTGGCGGGAGCCCCGAACAAGCCGAACGGCAGTGTTACGACTCGATCTTCATCCTGCGCCTGGACCAAGAGCCGGAAGCGATCCTCTTGCTCCAGCTTCATGTCCATAAGCGCTTGATGAAGACCGGCGAGCGACTTGACAAGCTCCGCAAGCGGCGTTGACTGGGCGAGTTGCATGGCGGCGTGCCGGCTTCCTCGTCCCGGGTTTCGGCACCAGTGTAAAAGGGTTCGGGGATCAAGGGAAGGAAGACGAGGAAGTCAGGGGTGACGAGCCAAACAAAGGGGGTCTTTATTCCAACCAGTACAACTTCACAAAATCAAAATTAACAACAGCGTCTCCGGTTCTTCTCCACAGTGCTCGCTCTCTCCCTTAGCGTCCGCTCGCAAGCACTCTCTCTCCTTTCTGTAGGACTGCGGGGCCTTTTTCTAGTCTCTCCGACAATCACTGGAATTAGATACAGGTGTTACTCATCATTCACTTGCCAACCGTTTCACCGCTCGTCTCAGAACCCGCTCTCCCCCTAGCGCGTTCCGCCATCCCACGCCCCCCTCGCCACAGTCGGGTTTCAAGTATAATCTGCGTGTTACAGAAGCAGACTCACACAAAGGGTTGGATGAATAACAGTAGAGTTTATTAAACAGTCGAGTAAACGGGGCTGATGCAGGTGAGTAGAAACTTCAATGGTATAAGATGAGAACTGAGGTAATGTTATTTGCTCGTGGAAGCTGGGAGAAGCACACACCTCACTGGTAGACTGGATATACCGGCTGGAGATCGCTGGAGGAGACTGATACTGAAGAGTATCTAAAAAGAAACTAAGAATCAAATCATCTTTGAGAGCAAAGGGGTGTTTCGGGGGACCTACGCAGCATGCGTATTCTGCGTATAGGGAGGATTGGCCCTGGTCAGAATCCACAGTTTTATGTTAAAAATGTATTCAAATTTTACAATTTGTTTCTTAAAACACAGCCTGGGTCATCTCAGGATTATTGTGATGTTTTTATCAGCTGTTTGGACTCTCATTCTGACGGCACCCATTCACTGCAGAGGATATATTGCTGAGCAAGGGATGCAATGCTACATTTCTCAAAATCTGATGAAAAAACTAACTCATCTACATCTTGAATAAACTGGCAGAGTAAATTTCCATCAAATTGAACATTTTGGGTGAACTATTGTTAATATTCATCTTTTATGAATCAATGTTGCAGTGTTTGGTGAAAACCAGTAAATAATTGTTTGCCAAAAGTATTGGCACCCCCTTCTAATGAAAGGTTTGACTACTTTAGATATCTCCATGAGTACAAATCTTAATGTTTAAGCATATAATGATATTCTAGGGAATCTAATTGTATAGCAACAGTTTGGACAGGACTCTTTTCTATTCTAACATGACAGTGTCTCTGTGTATAAGACAAGAATCAAAGAGAAATGATGATTCAGTCAGTGTGGAAGAACTTGACTGGTCTGCAGAAAGCAGCTGAACACCTCTGGTGTGACTTTAAATGAGCCACAAACTCATCACCAAACACCAATCTGCCCAATTAAATCTACATATGCCTGAAGCATTTATGTCCATATCTGGAAACTGTCTGAGTTTATCTAGGTTTTAGAACCAATCAGAATATTGCTGACTTGTGTATTGATGCAATTAGCATCCTCTGTTAGGGTATAATTACTGGGGGGTGTTCTATAGTTTAAGCAGAGCGGCCTATGAACTCTATTGAGAGTCTTGAAGCTGACTTCTGCTAATGAAACTGCAAACTATCTTCAGTAAATTCACTTCATTTTGATCAAATCTTTGACCTCTGGTCTTCATTCAACCCACCTGGTCTATGGGTCTTTATTTTGTAAATTCCCCTACACAATAAATACAATTGTCTCCTAAATGTCTATTTGAGCTAAACACTTAAAGCTGGTGATTGAGAGTGATTGTTCGTGTTTGAGCATCTGCTAAATGAGCTCCATTGACTCCTTCACTGAAGCCGTTCGTGAGAGTTTAAATGCTGGGGAATATTCCCATCTTCCCACAGCTGAAGAAGAAGCAAGCAGGAGAAACTACTGACATACTATTGGAAAGATGGAGTTTGAGGAAGAACCCTGCAGAATGAGAGATGAAGATCCAGAGGAACCAACAGGTTGGTGTTTTCATTTCTCTTTAATGACTGACGAGGAACTGACAAATGTTTATATTACCTAAATTGTGACCACATTGAGTCTTGACTATAGATTTTGTGCTTTCATTTGAATATTGAGAATGTTATATGTTTTAGACCAAATGGATGTGAATGAAGACAAACAACACCAGTTTCAAAAATGTCATCGTTTCACGAATAAAAAAAGAAAGGCAGTTACTTCATCCAATGAAATTAATTTCACACAAAAATGTATCTGCAGCACTCTGTTCTTATTCATTGTTCAAATGTAATTAAACAAATCCACACAAACACAAAGTGAAGACAGATGTCTACTATTATATGTAATGCACCTCACAGAGGTTGTTTATTTATACAAACAATATACAAGTTATATACAAATAAAAGAAGTAAAGCAGCTTACAGTTGCAGTGATAAGTCAAATATGTCTGGTTTCTCACAAGTCAAATGAGGAAAAACAGCAAACAAGGTGCAAAATGCTGGTGAAATGTTTTCTGAGACTTTCAGACCAAACACCGTGACAGAAGCACAACAGAGATGCTTTCAGATAATCTAAAGAGTTTAACACGTCAGACTATATTTAGACTAAATGAAAACCTAGTGTTTTACATGTGTTTACTGTCAAATGTGCTGCTGTCGTTCACTTAAAACAAACACACAAGACTTTATAAATGTTTTAAAGGGATAGTTCACCTCATCTGCCATCATTTACTTATTCTCATGGTGTTCAAAACCTGTATTGAACACAAAAGAAGATATGCTGAACAATGTTGGTAGCCAAACAGTGCCGGTAGGCTTCCAAATATTGTTATTTATTACCAACATTACTCAAAATATCTCCTTTTGTGTTCAGGAGAAGAAAAACTCATACAGGAACAACATGAGGATGAGTAAATGATGACAGAACTAATGTTTGGCTAAAGTCTTTTCTTTATGCCTCCTCTTGTGCTACACGAGTGTGTCCAGCAGAGAGAGAGAGAGAGGCATAATGACAGATGGATGACAGAAGAAGATGAAGATGAAGGAGCTGAAGTGCTCAGAATAAGCTGGATGTACTGAAGTGACCTAAAGAGAAAGAGAGCAATTATAAAACACTAAAACTAGATTTGTCAAAACAGTTAGATTGTTTCCAATGCTAAACACACAACACATTTAATTCTTATTTCAGCTCCACATCAGTTTTTCCTCCTTCTCTTGATTATATCAGTCTCTCACCTCATCTGTGACGGTCTGTAATTCACCAGAAGGAAACTCTTCAGGTCCGTCTGCATCCAGACACACTGGGGAAAAGAAAACGTTGATTATTATCTTTAATTGGGGAGAGTTTTCACACATTTTAAAATGCTAAAATATATTTTTTACATCCAAACAATGATGTGCTTGTGCTAAAAAGCCCATAAAATAACCTGTAAGAAAAACCTGTTTGTCAGGTTTCATTGTGACAGCTGACCTCACACAAACAGGTGTTAAATAAACAGGAAATATGATGAAAGTTTGGGAGGAGTTTATTCTCATTCAGCTGCTTATCTTACGCCTCCACAAACCCTACCTTCTATGAATCAGTGCTATACATTAACTAACTCTTAGAGCATTTTAGGTTTGTTTAAAAAAAGTACTTCTTGAGGAATATTTACTGAAATAAAACATTTTCTGTAGCGTATAATAATGCAAACTTCTAAAGAACAGAGCTACTCACTGTCTGGGTTTTGCTGCATGCTCTCTCTACGCGTATGCTTCATGCTTTTCTCTCCTGATTCTTTGGATTTGGGGTAGTTTTCTCTGCTGTTCATCTCTCATGTAATGCTTTTCTTCTTCTCTGATACTCCAGGTGTGATCTGTCATATCACCTTCCTTTCACAATGTCATATAGAAGTCAGATGCAATGATTGTCATGTGATTTTACTTTAACAATTTCATATTTGAAACTCTGCTTTACAACACATTAAGATGAAGTGTTATATTTACCTTCAGGTGACTGTGAAAAGTGAATCTGCGAGGAGCAGAGACATCCGCATCAGCTCTGTGTTGATGAGAATCCTGTAATATCACCTGATGATACGAACAGATCAAGAGCTCTGAGAAGAAACACAGAGAGAGAGAGAGAGATAATGAAAGAGAGAGAGAGATAATGAAAGAGAGAGATCTGCGCTGCCACGTACACTCAGACTCCGCCCACTGACGCAAGCGTCAAAATAACTCACTTCACTGACAGTGGAAAAGGTTATTTTTCAAATGCAAATTCAATAATTCATTTTATGCACATTTACTCTAAAACACAACGCAATTCAGTGCAAAATGTTAAAATACAGGTGAAACACTTTTTTAATCAATACGAAAAATACCTTCATATTAAAACAATGCATTGTACTCTATTGTTTACGGATTTTAGGTCAAATTATATTCAAAATTATTACCACGAAATTGGGTGAATCGCTTATGGGAAACACAGATTATGCAATATTATAAATGCATAAACCACAGAAGAAATGATAACCTGCTAAAATAAATATGTTCGAAGAGCGTTATGCAAACGTCTGAACATCCAGTTTCTATAATATTTTAAATATAGCCCTTTTTCGATTATGCGAACATTCCATTTGATCATTTTCAAAACATCAGGCTATAATGTTAATTTTTGAACATTCTGTGAACATTCCGAGTTTTATTTTCAGCGTATACATTACTTCACTTTCCACTACTTCATTTATTTTATTATTTTGAATTAAATGTATTTGATCTTTAACTCTGCATAATTATTTGGCTAGTTGTATTTGATTATTTGTGTTTAGCATCAGTGTTCGCTGCTGTTCGCATCAGATCAGACACGTGACCCAGCATTGAGCGTCGCTGGGGTTTAAACTGTATAACGTGCATGGTGCTTTCGTTTCACATGATTATATCCTGTATAATTGAGTATGTGTCGAATAAAAGAACCTTGAACCTTGAATGGAAGTTTACTTCACAATGTTCTGACGGTGTCAAATCAAAGCAAAGGTGAATGCATAATGATTGACAGATCATGACGTAAATGTGGTTTTGTATGATGTGCCTCAGTGAGGGTGTGGTTCAAACATTGTAGGCCTAGATTTAATGATATTGTGAAAAATAGCAAGTTAAAACTCTGATCTGGGAATGATATAGTGAGCAAACATGGATGCAATGCTTGAGCTTCCTTGTCACCTTCTGCACTAAAACAAAAATGCTTTTATTAAGACTAAACAGTTCAATTTGTAGTTTATTTACATTTATGATTGTCAGTCGCATTAAATCGTTTTGTGAGTGTCTAAGATTGCAATTCAGTGTCGCAAACACCAGGAGCATCTTCTTAAACACAAGTATGTTACTCAATAAGCATTAAGTCATTTGCGATCAGAAGCCTAATATCTGTGATATCTGTGAAGAAGTATAATATCTGTGATAGCTAAACATGTTGCAAGAGAGGTGTCACCACCAACATGACTTTAATTAATGCCTTTATTAAGACGCGGAACCGGTGTATTTTTTGCATCCACATCCAACGAGAGACTTTTCAGACGCGCACTGCAGCTTTGCCTCAGCACCAATAAATAAAATGACAAATGCATAGTTTAGTTTTTATTTATCTTCTTTCTTACTGCTTGTTTCCCGTCTGTGTCATGATCTGGGTTTGCTTCTTCTTTCTCTCTCTCACTCTGTTGTACACACACTCACACACACACACACACACACACATGCATACTGACACTTACACCTCTCTCTCTCCCCCACCTGTTTGTTATTTCAATCAGCGTTCGCGCTACTTTGCAGTGCCACCTGTTCTCACTCATTTAATCAGTCCCTCTATTTTACAGCGTCTGCGCTCGTGGCTCTCTGTCGGATTATTGTATATCATGCATTGTATGTGTTCTCTTGTTTTTTCATAGTAGTAAGATCTTGTACCTTGTCTTGTCTCGCCTGGAGATGCTGAGAGTTTCTGGTGCTTCCTCTGTGTCCTGCTGCCGCTTCCAGTTAGTCCGGTTCCACGAAGTCTCCCTAGACTGATTTCCTTGGATCATCGTCTTCAAGTTTTGTTTTGTATTTTTCTCAGTTCTGCGTCTACGCACGACAGACTGCCTTGTTTTTTGCTCCTTCATTAAAGACTGTGTTTACTATCCTTTTGCGTTTGGATCCTTCCATTCTCATTGTGACAGAATAATCCGACCATCTTCATGGATCCAGCAAAGGAGGAACCACTCCGGTCAGCGATGGATATGCAGGGAGTCATGCTCGGCAGACATGAGGAGGAGCTGTCCGCTGCCCGTCTCGCTGTGGCGGGCTTGACCGCTCAGGTGACGGACTTATCATCGCGTCTGCTTATGCTCTACCAGGATCCATCAGCAGATCCCCGCCGTTACCCACTCCATGAGCCGCGTATTAACAACCCTCCCTGTTATGCTGGTGAGCCTACTGAATGCAGGGCTTTTCTGACTCAATGTGAGGTTGTTTTTTCTCTCCAGCCCCAGACGTATGCGGGAGACCCCGCTCGGATCGCCTTTGTACTCTCACTTCTCACGGGGCGAGCGCGTGAATGGGGCACCTCTGCTTGGGAGGCACGGACTTCTTGCTGTGGCCGTTACGAGCTCTTCAAGGAGGAGATGATCAAGATTTTCGATCGTTCTGTTTTCGGTCGCGAGGCTTCGCGTCTTCTCACAACGCTCCATCAGGGCAGAAGGTCAGTCGCTGATTTTGCCATTGAGTTTCGTACTTTGGCTACTACGTGTGAGTGGAATGAGCCCGCGCTGGTCGCGCGTTTTTTGGAGGGGCTCAACATGGATCTCAAGGAGGAGATCTATGCGCGTGGTCCGCCGGCTCAATTGGATCAGCTCATCGAGCTGGGTATTCGCCTGGACAGGTGCTTCGAGCAACGGCGGCGGATTCGAGGTCCCGTTTCAAGACCACTGGAGACCTTGACACCAGCCGTAGTATCTTCTCCTCTCTGTTCTGACCCCGAACCCATGCAGCGGGGAGGGGTTCACATCTCTGCGGAGGAACGAGAACGGCGAATTCGGAGTCGCCTCTGCCTGTACTGCGGCGCTAATGGACATTTTGCCGCTTCATGCCCGTTAAAGGGCCAGAGCTCACCAGTAGACGGAGGAGTACTGGCGAGCGCTACTGTCATTTCCTCTCTACCCAGGTCTCGTACGACTATCTCTGTTGTTATCCGATGGGCTGGCATTACTGTCAACGGTCTCGCGCTCATTGATTCAGGGGCTGAGGGGAGTTTCATTGATGAGAGATGGGCCATGGAACAAGGGATCCCCCTGCTGGACCTCAATGACACTACCACCGTCTTTGCGCTTGATGGCAGGGCACTTTCTACCGTTCATCGCATCACCTGCCCGTTGAGCCTTACCGTCTCAGGAAATCACAGAGAGACTATTTCTTTTTTTGTTTTCCAGTCCCCTTATACTCCTATTGTTCTAGGGCATCCCTGGCTTACCCAGCATAATCCTCAGATTGACTGGGTTAAGGGATCTGTTCATTCATGGAATTTGTCGTGTCATGTTAACTGTTTAGTTTCTGCTGTTCCTGCTGTTTCTTCTGTGTCTGTGTTTCAGGAGGAGCCTGGTGATTTGTTTGGAGTTCCGGAGGAGTACCACGATCTGCGGGCGGTCTTCAGCCGTTCCCGGGCCACCTCTCTGCCTCCTCATCGCCCTTATGACTGCAGCATTGAGCTTCTTCCGGGTACCATGCCACCCCGCGGTCGACTTTACTCTCTCTCGGCGCCCGAGCGGGGGGCTTTGGAGAATTACCTCACAGAGTCCCTTGCCGCTGGCATTATTGTTCCTTCCTCCTCTCCTGCCGGGGCGGGGTTTTTCTTTGTGAAAAAGAAGGATGGGTCTTTGCGTCCCTGTATTGATTATCGGGGGTTGAACGACATAACAGTCAAGAATCGCTATCCTTTGCCTCTTATGTCGTCGGCCTTCGAGATCCTACAGGGCGCAAAGGTTTTCACAAAGCTTGACTTACGCAATGCCTACCACTTGGTACGTATTAAGGAGGGAGACGAGTGGAAGACCGCGTTTAACACTCCCATCGGTCACTTTGAGTACCGGGTTTTACCGTTCGGGCTGGTCAACGCTCCCGCTGTTTTTCAGGCTTTAGTCAATGACGTCTTGAGAGATATGCTCAATGTGTTCGTGTTTGTGTATTTGGATGACATTCTCATTTTCTCACCTACTCTCCAGGTACACGTACAACACGTCCGCCGAGTTTTACAACGTCTACTTGAGAACCGCCTGTTTGTCAAGGCAGAGAAGTGCATGTTTCATGCCCGGTCTGTCACGTTTCTCGGTTCGGTGGTTTCGGCGGAGGGGATCAGCATGGACCCTGACAAGGTTCGTGCTGTCATTGATTGGCCTGTTCCTGATTCGCGAGTCGCGCTTCAGCGGTTTCTGGGGTTTGCTAATTTTTACCGTCGTTTTATCAGGGATTTTAGTCGTGTCGCCGCTCCGCTTACTACTCTCACCTCTTCTAAGACTCGCTTTTCTTGGTCCGGAGCTGCTCAGGATGCGTTCGAACGGCTTAAGGGGTTGTTTACCTCCGCTCCCATCCTCATCACTCCTGATCCCGAGAAGCAGTTTATAGTTGAGGTTGATGCTTCCGACGTCGGGGTGGGTGCCATCTTATCGCAGCGTTCGTCCCTTGACAACAAGGTACATCCGTGCGCCTTTTACTCCCATCGCCTTTCGTCCGCGGAACACAATTACGATGTCGGTAACCGAGAACTTTTGGCGATCCGTCTGGCCCTTGGTGAGTGGCGACACTGGCTCGAGGGAGCCAGCGTTCCATTCATTGTCTGGACGGATCATCAAAATTTGGAGTACATCCGTTCCGCTAAGCGACTTAACGCCCGTCAGGCTCGTTGGGCTCTTTTCTTCGGCCGTTTTGATTTTACGATCTCGTTTAGACCCGGCTCCAAGAATCTGAAGCCTGACGCCCTCTCACGCCAGTTCGGCTCGTCAGAAGTCGCCCCGACCACTGAGAATATTTTACCTCAGCGTTGTGTGGTCGGGGCTGCTTCCTGGGGAGTGGAACAGGCTGTGAGAAGAGCTCTTTTGCATGTCACCAGACCAGCCCGCGCTCCTGAGGGAACGTTATTCGTCCCTGAGGTCGTTCGTTCCACTGTCCTTCGCTGGGGTCACTCTTCCAAATTGATGGCACACCCGGGAATCAGGGGTACTTTAGCCGCGATCAGTCAACGCTTTTGGTGGCCCACCAGAGAACGCGACGTTCGACGCTTTGTTGCCTCGTGTCAGGTGTGTGCCCAGACTAAGTCTAGTAATTCACCACCGGCAGGTCTTCTTAGGCCCCTCCCCATTCCATCACGGCCGTGGTCTCACATTGCGTTGGATTTTGTTACCGGTCTTCCGCTTTCGGCAGGTAATACGGTTATCCTCACCGTGGTGGATCGTTTTTCTAAAGCTGCCCATTTTATCCCTCTTCCTAAGCTACCGTCCGCCCGTGAGACCGCGCAAGTCATGGTAGATCATGTGTTTAGGATTCATGGTCTTCCTTCGGACATTGTGTCTGACAGAGGGCCTCAATTCGCCTCTCAGTTCTGGAAGGAGTTCTGTCATCAGATAGGGGCCTCCCCTGCTCTGTCGTCAGGATTCCATCCACAGACCAATGGGCAAGCCGAAAGGACCAATCAAATTCTCGGTCGCATGTTGCGTAGTTTAACATCACGCACTCCCGCGTCGTGGTGCGATCAACTGGCCTGGGCCGAGTATGCTCATAATTCTCTTCCCTCGTCCGCCACTGGGTTATCTCCGTTTGAGTGTTGTCTTGGTTACCAACCGCCTCTATTCGCATCCCAAGAATCCCAGTCCTCCGTTCCCTCTGTAGAGAGGTTTATTCAGAGATGTAAGCGTACCTGGAGGAGAGTGAGATCTGCGTTATGTCGTACTAGAACACGCACACGTCGAGCCGCCAATCGTCACCGGGTCCGGTCCCCCAGGTATGTTTGTGGTCAGAAGGTGTGGCTTTCCACCCGCAATCTCCCCATCCAGGAGGGTTCTCGCAAGCTGATGCCCCGCTTTGTTGGGCCCTTTTCTATTGTTAAGGTTCTCAGTCCGGTTGCGATCAAACTCAGATTGTCCCGTCAGTTGCGCCGTGTTCACCCGGTTTTTCACGTGTCCTGCGTCAAACCTGTTTTCCGCGCTCCGACCCGCCCCCCCCTTCCCCCTCCTCCTATTGACAAGGAGGCTTCTATTTACAGAGTCCGTAAGCTCCTTGACGTGCGCCCTCGTGGGCGTGGTCACCAGTTTTTGGTGGACTGGGAGGGGTACGGTCCTGAGGAGAGGCGTTGGATTCCGGCCCGGGACGTCCTGGATCGCTCGCTGATCGAGGACTTCTACCGTTCTCGTCAGGCTCCTGTCTCGGGAGCGCCTGGTGGCGCTCGTTGAGAGAGGGGTACTGTCATGATCTGGGTTTGCTTCTTCTTTCTCTCTCTCACTCTGTTGTACACACACTCACACACACACACACACACACACATGCATACTGACACTTACACCTCTCTCTCTCCCCCACCTGTTTGTTATTTCAATCAGCGTTCGCGCTACTTTGCAGTGCCACCTGTTCTCACTCATTTAATCAGTCCCTCTATTTTACAGCGTCTGCGCTCGTGGCTCTCTGTCGGATTATTGTATATCATGCATTGTATGTGTTCTCTTGTTTTTTCATAGTAGTAAGATCTTGTACCTTGTCTTGTCTCGCCTGGAGATGCTGAGAGTTTCTGGTGCTTCCTCTGTGTCCTGCTGCCGCTTCCAGTTAGTCCGGTTCCACGAAGTCTCCCTAGACTGATTTCCTTGGATCATCGTCTTCAAGTTTTGTTTTGTATTTTTCTCAGTTCTGCGTCTACGCACGACAGACTGCCTTGTTTTTTGCTCCTTCATTAAAGACTGTGTTTACTATCCTTTTGCGTTTGGATCCTTCCATTCTCATTGTGACAGTCTGTTTTAGTTGTTATAACCAATTCTTACTATGTGTAAGTAAGTTGTTGTGTATTCTTTTTCTAGGATTACTGATAAACTTCTGCCGCTTGATTTATCTATTTTAATTTTAGATCAATTATTTATTAATTTATTATGTCTTTATAGGTATTTTCTTTAGTTTTAGTTTTAATAAATTGGAGTTATTTTAGTAACGTTACTTCAACATACTACATGGAAATGAAATAACATATATATATATAAATGGGTGTTTGGCTTGGTGTCATGTTAGAATCATTATATATTATATACTCATTATATAATCATTATATACTCATACCTTTTGTTGTTTTAATATTTTGAATAGTTTTTAGCTTTTTTTTGTTTTCATTTAAATGTTTAGTTTTGAAATGTTGTTGTATGCATTTCTCATTTTATTTAATTTCTTAATTTTCTTAAATGTGTATATATAGTATTTTAACTTATAGTTAACTTTTTTCATATTTGTAAGTCGCTTTGGATAAAAGCGTCTGCTAAATGACTAAAAAGTAATTGAATTACACATTTTGTACAACTGATTACAATTACATTAATTTTGTAATTAAATTACCTCATTTAGTTATATGTACTAGTTACTTCCCAACACTGTACAAGATGACAAATGACCACAAAGGGAATTTAAAGTAAAGTAGTGACCTCGTGTGGTGAACTGAATGTGGCCCATCTGATCATGAAACAACTGAAGTGTCCTGCTAAATATCTCAAATATCTGGTGAAAAAAATGTGTTTTGGAGTGGGTGGGACTTAGTGTGACGCGGACCAATCAGAAGCCTCTTCGCCTCAGCGAGTCCAGAACGCCACGCCCTCTATTCTGTGAGGCGCGCACAGCCACCGACAGAAACAAACGGTCGCAGAAAGAAACGGAATAAAATCCCTCTAACGGAGAAAAACCAAACGCTGCCCGCCTGTCCCGGGTCGCTGTCCACTCCAACCGCACATCTAGACCCAAACAAGCGTAAGTTTCTGTTTCTAATTTCCCTTCTCTCTGGATTATTCTCCTCAGGGCTTTAGTAGCGCGGCCTCGACGCTTTCTGCAGGACAAACGAGTCTGTCGCGTAACGTTATGTGTAGACACTGATTGTGATTTGAGGTCGTTTTCTGATACGATTGTGTAGCTATCTGTGATTTGTCTTTGTCTTTACTTTCCCACACATTCACAGGTTTAATGGATGTCTGATTACAGCAATCAACCCTCATCAATAATCGTTCAGCTTCACTATGAACTCCAGATAGTTTAACCCCTTAACTATCACAAGTTTACTTCCCTCTATATTACAATTAAAATCTAATCATGACAAACTATATATCGTTGGAAAGGTCCAAGACTCCTAAATAGACACTGTACCATTTTTTGTGTGTGTGCACTTGGATGGGTTAAAAGCAGAGCACACATTTCACTGCTGGTTATACTCTATATAATTGTGTATGTGACAAATAAATAAAACGATTATTATTCAAGAGTGCACCTGGAAATCTACATCATAACAGGAGTTCTGACCTTTGTCACAGACAATCTTCTTAGTTGCCTTTTTTTCCAATTACACTTTAGAAATCATAAGAAATTGTATATCACTTGAAAACTTAAAATCTCAAAATTCATCCTTTGAACCCCATTTTAAAATCAGACATTGCATTACCATGGAAATGGTACATCAAAAATATATATATTTGATGTATAAAATATTCCAAAACACTTAGAGAATATAAAGACTAAAATACCATTAAAATTAACAGTTATGTACAGTAGATGAACACAATCCTTGATGCTTGTCATTATTTGGTGTCTGGATGCAAGAAAGTGTTTGAACAAATCTCTGTCTCTACATACATTAAATTTCAAGTACACCCTTTAGCTAAAACTAATGTTAAACTTATACATTAAACATTATAAACTTTGTCTAAACTTGTTTCAATTAAATATCAACTTTGACAATCTAAAAATTATAATACAATATTCACAATCTATTCAATTTTTGTTCTAACAGATTATTAGCAGATTGCGAAGATAGAAGTGAAATGTGTATCGGCTGTTTGTGCATGTATGTACATATTGTACTTATGTATTATTTAAGTTATCTTTTTTCTATGTTGTAAAATAAATCAATGGAATTGTCTCTAAATGACTATTTGACCACTTAAAGCTGGATAATTGAGCATTATTGTAAGTGTTTGAGCATCTGCTAAATTAGCTCCATTCACTGAAGCCGTTCGTGAGAGTTTAAATGCTGGGGAATATTCCCATCTTCCCACAGCTGAAGAAGAAGCAGGAGAAACTACTGACATACTATTGGAAAGATGGAGTTTGAGGAAGAACCCTGCAGAATGAGAGATGAAGATACAGAGGAACAAACAGGTTGGTGTTTTTCTTTCTCTTTAATGACGGACGAGGAACATTAAGATGAAAACTGTCATAAAACAAAAATCAGATGCTTGTAGACGGAATAACATTTGCTAAATTGAGTCAATATAAATATTGACAATATTCAAAATAAATATCACATTTGCTTATCACTTCATGTAGCCTTACTAGAGTGATTACTTTTAAACTGTTTGAAAAAAGAAAAGTCATGTTTTAGAGAAGACCAAAATCACCCTCTAAAGCTGCTACATAGTAACCACTTTCTACTTCGAAGACCTTGATTGAAATGTAGTGGAGTGAAAAGTACAATATTTTTGTTTCAAATATAATGAAGATAAAGTCATAAGTTTCCAGAAAAAAAATTCTACTTGTAAAGTACAGATACTCAAAAAAGTGTACTTAAATACAATACTCAAGTAAATGTACGTAGTTACTGTCCACCTCTGTCTTTAATTGAATAAAGTATTGATAATATTATATGTTGATTTTAGACTCAATGGAAGTGAATAAGGACAAGCAGCATCAGTTTGAAAAACCTTATGTCACAGATGAAAATGGAAGGGCTATCATTTCACAGACTGAAAAAAAACAAGCTGGAAAAACTGGAGTCAAAGGATCTTTCGCCTGCACTGAGTGTGGAAAGAGTTTCGTTCATAAATCACAACATACGACACACATGAGAATTCACACTGGAGAGAAGCCTTATACATGCACTGAGTGTGGAAAGAGTTTCATTCATAAATCACAACATACGACACACATGAGAATTCACACTGGAGAGAAGCCTTATACATGCACTGAGTGTGGAAAGAGTTTCATTCATAAATCACAACATACGACACACATGAGAATTCACACTGGAGAGAGGCCTTATACATGCAGTCAATGTGGAAAGAGTTTCATTCATAAATCACAACATACGACACACATGAGAATTCACACTGGAGAGAGGCCTTATACATGCAGTCAATGTGGAAAGAGTTTCATTCATAAATCACAACATACGACACACATGAGAATTCACACTGGAGAGAGGCCTTATACATGCACTCAGTGTGGAACGAGTTTCATTCATAAATCACAACATACGACACACATGATAATTCACACGGGAGAGAGGCCTTATACATGCAGTCAATGTGGAAAGAGTTTCAAAAGTAAATCACATCATACGACACACATGAGAATTCACACTGGAGAGAGGCCTTATACGTGCACTCAGTGTGGAACGAGTTTCATTCGTAAAAACGATCTTAACAGACACATGAAAGTTCACACTGGAGAAAGGCCTTATACATGCAGTCAATGTGGAACGAGTTTCATTCGTAAAAATGAACTTAACAGACACATGAAAGTTCACACTGGAGAAAGGTCTTATACATGCAGTCAATGTGGAAAGAGTTTCAAAAGTAAATCACATCATACGACACACATGAGAATTCACACTGGAGAGAGGCCTTATACATGCAGTCAATGTGGAAAGAGTTTCAAAAGTAAATCACATCATACGACACACATGAGAATTCACACTGGAGAGAGGCCTTATACATGCACTCAGTGTGGAACGAGTTTCATTCGTAAAGACGATCTTAACAGACACATGAAAGTTCACACTGGAGAGAAGCTTTATACATGCAGTCAATGTGGAAAGAGTTTCCGAGACAGAAGTGTTCTCAAAAAGCATCTGCATTCTCATTCTGGCGTAAGATCATTCAGCTGTGATCAGTGTGATAAAACATATGTTTCGGCATCACATTTAAGAACACACCTTAAAACTCATGCTGCAGTAAAGCCTCACGTTTGTTCATTTTGTGGAAAGAGTTTTTCACTACTAAGTGTTTTAACCGTGCATCAGCGTATTCATACTGGAGTGAGACCTCATGTGTGCTTCAACTGTGGAAAGAGCTTTTTTACATCCAGCCACTTACAAAAACACCAGAGGATTCATACTGGAGAAAAGCCGTACCAGTGCTCTTCATGCGGCAAGCGTTTTGTCTCATCGTCAAATCTACAGACTCATATGAAAAAGCATTGCCTGAAGTCATTTAAGTGAGCAAAGTTCACATTTAGATGCATGACTTGCAAATAATTTGTCATTCAGATGCAAAATATGGAATTGGCTTGAATATATTATTTTATTCTAAGAGGGTGATTTGCTAAGATTAGTACTGGAGTTTTGAGCATCGTCCTTCTCTTTTCACAACCACAGTAACATGATTTACATAAAAATCAGTGCATCAGGTTGTGTGAACAGCCCGCCACTGTAAGAAAGGACCCGGCTGGAACGATCCAATGACGGCAGTCGTTCCGCGGGTGAAGGGCTTTGCGTGTTACGATCTTTCCTTTTCACGACACAACAAGAACATTAAAATGGAACACTTCTTCTTATGTATTTTATCTCGTTATTTCATCTGACTCCATAAAATGAAAAGGGTTTTAATGATGTCTGTGCATCATTAAAACAGGAACGAATGATTGATTATTCTTATCAGCTCTTTTCAATACTTTACCCATCCAGACATAGGGAAGCTATATCGCTCAGAGGTCCTGTTTTCCACAGATCTCACGGACACAATCTCGTCAGGCCCGGTCATCAGTCAGAGGTAAATTATGGTTACGTATCTGAGATTTGCCGTAAATTCACACGTACACAATCAGAGATATCAATAACCCTCATGGGGCACCCTCAGAACTCGAACTCAATCGTTTACTTCAGTAAAGGGTTTTGGCCACTATCAGATATGTTAGCAGATCAATATACTACACTCGTAATAGCTTTGGATTGGCCAAATCTTTGTTTAAAGTAACATTAAATCAAAGTCAGAGGTGTGGACGTACCCGAATTCAGTCAGACGGCGTTCACCGTCACTGAACGGAATTAGCCCGTCCCTACACCCAAGCACACTTAAAAGATGCCGGATATTAGCCGTCGCTAAAACTGACGCAGGCTTGCGGAAATATACGAATCCACTAATCTAGTAAAGAGAAAGTACTCTTCAGAGGCAGTTAGAATAGAATCAAACGTTACAATTTATTGACCAGGTAATCAAAACAATAATTCAAAGCTCCAATGTTACAAGAATAGAATCAACGGTTAACCATAACATAACAATAATTCAGGAATTGAAGAACTTGTAGAAATTACTACCTGGCAATGAAAAACTACACACAAGTGACATGTGCGGGTAATCAGTTTACTGACTCCCAGATGTTTGTGTCCCTTTTCCTTATATACCCAGAATTCAATAGACCCACCCAGGTGGGTACCCAGGTGGTATCTTGTCATTATAATAAGTCTTTAGAATTGGCCACCAAAGGCTTCTGGAGATCCTGTGGCCAGGATTACTTATTTACATACAGGAGGTGTTTTGAGTAGGAAATCAGGGGGAAGGCACGTCCCCCTGCTGTACACTATTCTTCTCAGATTTTAGAACTTCTTTTAGCTTTTCATTATGATTGGGATGATGAGACCATTTTACCAGGCGCACTGAGACATTTCAAAAGATATCAAACATGTATGGTTACTTATTTGTACATATTACATTGCATGGATTTTTCAGTGAATTCTCAGTGGTGAGGGGAGGGGGAAATGATGGGACCGTCAGTACAGGGTGTGGATCCCCCAGTGTGCTGCACCCCTGGATGTTACTGTTACATATGCAAGAGACAGCTTTGTGGATTCCCCCAGTGTGCTGCGTCCTGGATGACATATGCAAGAGACAGCTTTTGTGGATTCTCAGGGGGGCCTTTTGTCCTCTAGAGGGGGGGCCCAGACACATTGGCACAGACACATTGGCACCAGTCTTACAGTTTCCTCCCTCTGGCACTGTTTGGGCCACTCACAGGCTTCCCTGCAGTGTCACTTCAGTCGTTGTAAGGTGGTACTCTGTTTGGAGGATGGCGTTCTGTACCAGGTCCATCGTGTCGATCAAGGCTTGTGTTCCGTGTTCATAAAAGGTGTCGTCCCACCATGGGGAGACCTCTGCGTCCTTTGGCATCCATCCGAGGATGTCGATCTGGCCCATAGAAAAATCCTCTGTCACTTCCAAGCAAAATGAGTGATCAGCAGGACAGGTCAGTCCTCCATATGTGAACGAATTCATCTCACTGATGACACACCACTGTGTATGAGACACCTGAATAGCATTTGAATGGCCATGCAAAGATTCAACACTTATGAGTTTGCTATCATTGGGAGAGAAAGGTTGTAATGTGTTATATGTACAGACAATATAATTGTGAGTTTCATGACAAGTGCGACTGGTAAATAAGGTCTCAGTACCCTTCAACGTAGGTGATCCCATTTAATTACCTGATCTTTAACTACCGTGCCAATGGATCGAATATTAGTGGAATTTGGATAAACTTGATCTGGGTGGATTAAAGGAAAAGTGGCAAAAAATCCAATACAATCAATACATTCGTTTTCAGTATACATCACAATTGTGGATATTAATTCTGAATACTTTACATTTTTCCTGAAGAGAACCATCTATGTAAATCTAAAACCTCAATTAAATCATTCAAAACATGTCTCGGGGTCTTGTGAAGACGAAGATCTAAAATTTCCTGTCTTGTTGCAGTGAATAAATCTTGTGCATATGATCTGCAGGCTAAGTCACGTTCGATGGTATGGGTCTGATTGATGTGTTGGAAACCAGTGGCCATCTGATCTGTCAACCATGTAGAGAATTGAGATTGTTTGGTTATTTTATAAGTGTTGGCTGCTGAATTAATTGATCCGAACAGGCCGGCTATACTGCTGAGCAGGTCTCGTTTTTAGCGAGCAGGTGGAATTTGGACGGCAAGTCTGTCTTTGTAATCAGAAATTAAATCATCGATTCGTGACTGTAGTCATGCATATGACTCATCATAAGTACTACAATGTTTTGTATAAGCAGAAATGTTATAAGTTACATGTGTCATTACCAAATTTACATCATGTAATAAAGTAACAGTTGTGTGGATTGGTGAAATTGTCTATGCAATGCAAACATTCCCCGACACAATACATTCCTTCCTTTCGGTTGGTCCAGACAAGTACATTAGCTCGGTGAATCTCATATGTGTGTTATTATGCGTTTCTGTATGTGTGCACCTATATGTTGCAGGTTCCAAATTTTTAATATAGTGGTACAATTTTGGGTCTATGCCATTGTTTTAGATTTTTCGTGTAGTGTATGCATGTTACCTAATTGTGTCACCTGGATCTATTTTAAGTCGATACCAGGCAGTGAGGTTGTACATGAATTTGGTGCTCGAGTGTGTCCTGAAATGTTTCTTTGTAGGTGGGTGGGTGTTACCTGAACTACAACAAATTTGTGGTGTGCAATTTGGATCCGGTGCTAATCCGGGAGGCCATGTAACTGTCTCTTTTGGTGCAACTGTGATTTTTTGTGTGGATGGCCCCTTGGAGTGTTACGCAACACCCACCTCCCACATTTCAGGTTGTGTGTGAGTGATTGGTGCTCTCCAGAGTGGGAGGATTTGATTCGCTACTACTCGTGCCACTGTGTTTGCACTGTTAAATTGGAAAATTTGTCAGTTATCACAAGGTAATAACGACATCCCGCTTTGGCACTAGGTAGTGGGCTTATGAAATCCAATTGGAGTAACTCCCAAGGTCCCTTGGGTGGTTCTGGTCTACACAGTTTTGTATGGCCAGGCTTGCCTTGGTTAGTGGAGGCACATACGATGCATGTGTCACACCATCTTTGAATGTCTGGTGCCATTTGTGGCCACCAGAAGTTTTTTGGATCAGCTGTTGTGTTTTTGGAGCTGATACGTGTGCATAATCGTGGTACAACTTCATCACTGGTTTCTGGAGGGCTTCTGGAACAATGTATTTATCGTCTCTTAAAATCATGCCTTCAGTGACCTTGACTAGTTGGTCCTGCTGCAGGTGCGGTGTCAGCTCTCCATCAGAACTCCACAGTTCTTGTTGGTACTGTTTCAAGTCAATAGGAATAGTTTGAAGCGCACTCACGGCAGGAACAACCAGTCTGTCAGGCTTCCATTCATCTCCCTTTTGTGCTGCTAATTTGGCTAATTGATCTGTGATGTTGTTGTTTTTCTCGTTTTCATCTGGATTTTCGATGATGTGCGCAGGCACTTTAACGACGGAGAGTGAGGGATCGCGTGTTCTAACCTCCTGCCAAATCGAAGTTATGATGTTAAAATGTTTTATCATGAAGTTTACGAATTGTTTCAACAGCTCAGAGTTGTCGCTAGGGGGCGTTTTTTGGTAATGCTTCGCTTGTTTTTTAAAATCTTTTTCTCTTTTTTGACAATCTCGCACTACATGGTTAGTCTTTCTGCAATAATGGCATATCATTTTATTTGGAGACCTTTGGCTAAATTTATCTGTGCTGTTCCCTTCTGTTAACCACTGTGCGGACGCAACGCTGCGGGGTTTTAATCGCCATCTGTTTTCTATTCTTGAACCCCAATCTACTATTGCTCTGAACGTGTTTTCGGCTGGGTCGACGCCATTTGATAACGCTTTTTGAACGGGGATGCCGGCATTGTTTTTAACAAGCTGCAGTAATGCGTCATGGTTGCGGTCTGCATTTTCAAGGCCTGAGTGCTCTCTGTATGTTACCCATAACCGTTCAGCGTACGTTTCAAATGACTCATTACCTGCTTGTTTGATTTCTAATATTTTGCTCCAGTCTGCATGTGTCGGTCCCCTCATGTCTAATAATGCCTGTTTTAGACGTTCATAAATCCCTTCGTCGGTTTCGTCATTTACTCTGTTCATTATGTTGCCGGATTTCATTTCTGTGTTTAGTTTCGGTCTGAGCTCCTCAGGGATAGTGAGGAGGGCTATTTGCCATACGTCTCTAACCTCTAGTTTGTAGACATTAGCCTGTAGCATCAATGCTTCCCAGTAGGGTTGAAAAGGCCCTTTTCTCGGCATAGTTCCTACGACTTGTTTGTGCCTAGAGCATTCTCCGCATGTTAACGGGCGGCTGATTGTTGTGATATCATCATCCGCATTTTTCATGGTTTTTAACACTGCGATTTTAACTGCCTTTTTTGGCGAGTCGTTTGATTTGGTTCGGGTCTTTATTGGGCTTCGCAGGCTCTGTTTTTCTGGCCACAGACTCACGAGAGCTCGGTTACGAGTTTCTCTGCGTGGCCTATTGTTACACGCTAACGCAGTGTCCTCATCTTCGCTTTCAGTTTGCGCCTCTAACTCGGTTTCATCCAGTGCTGCTTGTTTAACTGCGGCAACTGGAAAACCTGTTTTGTCGCAACAATCTTCGAGCGCAGATATGTAATTACTATATGTAATTAGTTTCCCTTGAACTTGATCAATTTTTGTAGCCATTTCTTCGCGTTGTCTAGCCCACCCCCGTTGCTCGTATGCAAACATTTCGACTTGCTTTCTTAACTTTTGTAATTCGTCAGATCGCACTCGTTCGATTTCTTTGATATTTGTTATTGTTTTTTCGTTCTCGGTCATGGTCGCGAGGTCGTTACGACGAAGCAAATAAACAATTGCAGCGGGAATTTTCTTGTATTTTGATTTCGATTTTAGTCTCGCACCCTCGGCAGAATACCAGGATGTTATTTCGTTGTTGTTCCACTTCAAATTGAATCCCTTGTCGCTTAACCGAACAAGGATTTTTTGTAATTGTATTCCTAAAACTTCCATTATCTCCTGATCTCCTCTGCTGCTGTGGTTTCCCTGAAAAGACATGTTGTTTCTCGTCTAATTCTTAATACCACCGGGTTTTTCGGTTCCGGTTTCAAAAATGGGTATACCGACCCGTTCTACAAAATGTGTCTATATGGTGTAAACAACATTTCCCTCAACTTTTAAAAGGCAACAAAGAATATGCTTACCACAGCAGCTGGATATTGATGAGAAGGATATCAAACCTCACGTCCAAGGAGAGTTCAAGTTGAATGTCGCGGCTGGAATGACGTACTCGTCTCTGCGAGAATCGCGTTCTCGTCTTTACGAGATCACGTCGGCGGGGTCACCACTGTAAGAAAGGACCCGGCTGGAACGATCCAATGACGGCAGTCGTTCCGCGGGTGAAGGGCTTTGCGTGTTACGATCTTTCCTTTTCACGACACAACAAGAACATTAAAATGGAACACTTCTTCTTATGTATTTTATCTCGTTATTTCATCTGACTCCATAAAATGAAAAGGGTTTTAATGATGTCTGTGCATCATTAAAACAGGAACGAATGATTGATTATTCTTATCAGCTCTTTTCAATACTTTACCCATCCAGACATAGGGAAGCTATATCGCTCAGAGGTCCTGTTTTCCACAGATCTCACGGACACAATCTCGTCAGGCCCGGTCATCAGTCAGAGGTAAATTATGGTTACGTATCTGAGATTTGCCGTAAATTCACACGTACACAATCAGAGATATCAATAACCCTCATGGGGCACCCTCAGAACTCGAACTCAATCGTTTACTTCAGTAAAGGGTTTTGGCCACTATCAGATATGTTAGCAGATCAATATACTACACTCGTAATAGCTTTGGATTGGCCAAATCTTTTTTTAAAGTAACATTAAATCAAAGTCAGAGGTGTGGATTAAAATCGCAGTGTTAAAAACCATGAAAAATGCGGATGATGATATCACAACAATCAGCCGCCCGTTAACATGCGGAGAATGCTCTAGGCACAAACAAGTCGTAGGAACTATGCCGAGAAAAGGGCCTTTTCAACCCTACTGGGAAGCATTGATGCTACAGGCTAATGTCTACAAACTAGAGGTTAGAGACGTATGGCAAATAGCCCTCCTCACTATCCCTGAGGAGCTCAGACCGAAACTAAACACAGAAATGAAATCCGGCAACATAATGAACAGAGTAAATGACGAAACCGACGAAGGGATTTATGAACGTCTAAAACAGGCATTATTAGACATGAGGGGACCGACACATGCAGACTGGAGCAAAATATTAGAAATCAAACAAGCAGGTAATGAGTCATTTGAAACGTACGCTGAACGGTTATGGGTAACATACAGAGAGCACTCAGGCCTTGAAAATGCAGACCGCAACCATGACGCATTACTGCAGCTTGTTAAAAACAATGCCGGCATCCCCGTTCAAAAAGCGTTATCAAATGGCGTCGACCCAGCCGAAAACACGTTCAGAGCAATAGTAGATTGGGGTTCAAGAATAGAAAACAGATGGCGATTAAAACCCCGCAGCGTTGCGTCCGCACAGTGGTTAACAGAAGGGAACAGCACAGATAAATTTAGCCAAAGGTCTCCAAATAAAATGATATGCCATTATTGCAGAAAGACTAACCATGTAGTGCGAGATTGTCAAAAAAGAGAAAAAGATTTTAAAAAACAAGCGAAGCATTACCAAAAAACGCCCCCTAGCGACAACTCTGAGCTGTTGAAACAATTCGTAAACTTCATGATAAAACATTTTAACATCATAACTTCGATTTGGCAGGAGGTTAGAACACGCGATCCCTCACTCTCCGTCGTTAAAGTGCCTGCGCACATCATCGAAAATCCAGATGAAAACGAGAAAAACAACAACATCACAGATCAATTAGCCAAATTAGCAGCACAAAAGGGAGATGAATGGAAGCCTGACAGACTGGTTGTTCCTGCCGTGAGTGCGCTTCAAACTATTCCTATTGACTTGAAACAGTACCAACAAGAACTGTGGAGTTCTGATGGAGAGCTGACACCGCACCTGCAGCAGGACCAACTAGTCAAGGTCACTGAAGGCATGATTTTAAGAGACGATAAATACATTGTTCCAGAAGCCCTCCAGAAACCAGTGATGAAGTTGTACCACGATTATGCACACGTATCAGCTCCAAAAACACAACAGCTGATCCAAAAAACTTCTGGTGGCCACAAATGGCACCAGACATTCAAAGATGGTGTGACACATGCATCGTATGTGCCTCCACTAACCAAGGCAAGCCTGGCCATACAAAACTGTGTAGACCAGAACCACCCAAGGGACCTTGGGAGTTACTCCAATTGGATTTCATAAGCCCACTACCTAGTGCCAAAGCGGGATGTCGTTATTACCTTGTGATAACTGACAAATTTTCCAATTTAACAGTGCAAACACAGTGGCACGAGTAGTAGCGAATCAAATCCTCCCACTCTGGAGAGCACCAATCACTCACACACAACCTGAAATGTGGGAGGTGGGTGTTGCGTAACACTCCAAGGGGCCATCCACACAAAAAATCACAGTTGCACCAAAAGAGACAGTTACATGGCCTCCCGGATTAGCACCGGATCCAAATTGCACACCACAAATTTGTTGTAGTTCAGGTAACACCCACCCACCTACAAAGAAACATTTCAGGACACACTCGAGCACCAAATTCATGTACAACCTCACTGCCTGGTATCGACTTAAAATAGATCCAGGTGACACAATTAGGTAACATGCATACACTACACGAAAAATCTAAAACAATGGCATAGACCCAAAATTGTACCACTATATTAAAAATTTGGAACCTGCAACATATAGGTGCACACATACAGAAACGCATAATAACACACATATGAGATTCACCGAGCTAATGTACTTGTCTGGACCAACCGAAAGGAAGGAATGTATTGTGTCGGGGAATGTTTGCATTGCATAGACAATTTCACCAATCCACACAACTGTTACTTTATTACATGATGTAAATTTGGTAATGACACATGTAACTTATAACATTTCTGCTTATACAAAACATTGTAGTACTTATGATGAGTCATATGCATGACTACAGTCACGAATCGATGATTTAATTTCTGATTACAAAGACAGACTTGCCGTCCAAATTCCACCTGCTCGCTAAAAACGAGACCTGCTCAGCAGTATAGCCGGCCTGTTCGGATCAATTAATTCAGCAGCCAACACTTATAAAATAACCAAACAATCTCAATTCTCTACATGGTTGACAGATCAGATGGCCACTGGTTTCCAACACATCAATCAGACCCATACCATCGAACGTGACTTAGCCTGCAGATCATATGCACAAGATTTATTCACTGCAACAAGACAGGAAATTTTAGATCTTCGTCTTCACAAGACCCCGAGACATGTTTTGAATGATTTAATTGAGGTTTTAGATTTACATAGATGGTTCTCTTCAGGAAAAATGTAAAGTATTCAGAATTAATATCCACAATTGTGATGTATACTGAAAACGAATGTATTGATTGTATTGGATTTTTTGCCACTTTTCCTTTAATCCACCCAGATCAAGTTTATCCAAATTCCACTAATATTCGATCCATTGGCACGGTAGTTAAAGATCAGGTAATTAAATGGGATCACCTACGTTGAAGGGTACTGAGACCTTATTTACCAGTCGCACTTGTCATGAAACTCACAATTATATTGTCTGTACATATAACACATTACAACCTTTCTCTCCCAATGATAGCAAACTCATAAGTGTTGAATCTTTGCATGGCCATTCAAATGCTATTCAGGTGTCTCATACACAGTGGTGTGTCATCAGTGAGATGAATTCGTTCACATATGGAGGACTGACCTGTCCTGCTGATCACTCATTTTGCTTGGAAGTGACAGAGGATTTTTCTATGGGCCAGATCGACATCCTCGGATGGATGCCAAAGGACGCAGAGGTCTCCCCATGGTGGGACGACACCTTTTATGAACACGGAACACAAGCCTTGATCGACACGATGGACCTGGTACAGAACGCCATCCTCCAAACAGAGTACCACCTTACAACGACTGAAGTGACACTGCAGGGAAGCCTGTGAGTGGCCCAAACAGTGCCAGAGGGAGGAAACTGTAAGACTGGTGCCAATGTGTCTGTGCCAATGTGTCTGGGCCCCCCCTCTAGAGGACAAAAGGCCCCCCTGAGAATCCACAAAAGCTGTCTCTTGCATATGTCATCCAGGACGCAGCACACTGGGGGAATCCACAAAGCTGTCTCTTGCATATGTAACAGTAACATCCAGGGGTGCAGCACACTGGGGGATCCACACCCTGTACTGACGGTCCCATCATTTCCCCCTCCCCTCACCACTGAGAATTCACTGAAAAATCCATGCAATGTAATATGTACAACAGAAACATCGTCAGAAGCATCTTACCTGGGCTAAAGAGGAAAAAGAACTGGGCCCGTATTCACAAAACATTTCATCTTAAGAGTTCTCCTGCTGAATACCTTGCTGCACATTGTTTATTTGTCCTGGGTAACTTGACATTTGTCAAATACATTACTAATTCAAATACATATTTGACAATCATTTCAACCTGCTGCTTTGCCCTCTTGAAGTTTTAATATTTGTCTTATTGTATAAGAATAAAAGCATTGTATTCTTGTATCCATTAATGTTGTGTACTTGAGTCTTCTTGCTATTGGTGCCCAAATAAGTTACCTAGTCTAGTCCGGACAGTTTTGATCTCTCCATTGATTTCTATTGGAGTGTTACATATATCTTTGGATATTCATTATGTATTATGGTGAATGCGAGATGGCTGACACGTCAATGTATCTGGAGCGGTCGAATTGGGAATCTACACATATCTATAGCAATATTTTCAGTATTTCTCAGAGGTCGGTGTAAAAGGGTTCGGGGATCAAGGGAAGGAAGACGAGGAAGTCAGGGGTGACGAGCCAAACAAAGGGGGTCTTTATTCCGACCAGTACAACTTCACAAAATCAAAATTAACAACAGCGTCTCTGGTTCTTCTCCACAGTGCTCGCTCTCTCCCTTAGCGTCCGCTCGCAAGCACTCTCTCTCCTTTCTGTAGGACTGCGGGGCCTTTTTCTAGTCTCTCCGACAATCACTGGAATTAGATACAGGTGTTACTCATCATTCACTTGCCAACCGTTTCACCGCTCGTCTCAGAACCCGCTCTCCCCCTAGCGCGTTCCGCCATCCCACGCCCCCCTCGCCACATACCCCCACCGCCCGTCTCAGGCCGGTGAGCCCTCCGGCCTGCAGCCCCCCCCCCCCCCATTCCTAGAGAGGAAGTCGGCTACAGCCATCTGCACCCCCGGCCTGTGGACCACCTTGAACTTAAAAGGCTGTAAAGCTAGATACCAACGGGTGATCCGCGCGTTGGTATCCTTCATGCGGTGGAGCCACTGGAGGGGCGCGTGGTCCGAACAGAGGGTGAACTCCCGACCCAGGAGGTAGTAGCGGAGGGTGAGGACGGCCCACCGGATGGCCAAGCATTCCTTCTCCACGGTGCTGTATCTAGTCTCTCTTTTTGAGAGCTTCCGACTTCGATACAGCACCGGCTGCTCCTCTCCCCCGACCACCTGGGCCAGGACGGCACCCAGCCCCCTGTCCGATGCGTCTGTCTATAACAAAAAGGTGAGATCAAAGTTAGGAGAGTGAAGGAGCGGCCCGCCGCACAGGGCAGCCTTCACCTTGGTTAGGGCCTGTTGGCACGGCTCCGTCCACTGGACCGGGTCGGGTGCTTCCTTTTTAGTGAGATCAGTCAGCGGGCTGGTGAGGTCCGAAAAATTAGGAATAAACCTCCTATAATATCCCGCCAGCCCCAGGAACTGTCTCACCTCCTTTTTGGTCTTGGGACTTGGGCAGGCCGCAACTGCAGCCGTCTTGTCAATTTGGGGACGCACCTGCCCATGACCCAAGTGGAAGCCCAGATACCGTACCTCCACCCGCCCAATTGCACACTTCCGCGGGTTTGCCGTGAGCCCGGCCACCCTCAGCAACCTCAAGACCGCGCGGAGATGTTCCATTATGCCGCTGCCAATCATTACTATGGATGATGATATCATCCAGATAGGCAGCGGCGTACGCGCTGTGTGGCCGGAGGACTTTGTCCATGAGGCGCTGAAAGGTGGCGGGAGCCCCGAACAAGCCGAACGGCAGTGTTACGACTCGATCTTCATCCTGCGCCTGGACCAAGAGCCGGAAGCGATCCTCTTGCTCCAGCTTCATGTCCATAAGCGCTTGATGAAGACCGGCGAGCGACTTGACAAGCTCCGCAAGCGGCGTTGACTGGGCGAGTTGCATGGCGGCGTGCCGGCTTCCTCGTCCCGGGTTTCGGCACCAGTGTAAAAGGGTTCGGGGATCAAGGGAAGGAAGACGAGGAAGTCAGGGGTGACGAGCCAAACAAAGGGGGTCTTTATTCCAACCAGTACAACTTCACAAAATCAAAATTAACAACAGCGTCTCCGGTTCTTCTCCACAGTGCTCGCTCTCTCCCTTAGCGTCCGCTCGCAAGCACTCTCTCTCCTTTCTGTAGGACTGCGGGGCCTTTTTCTAGTCTCTCCGACAATCACTGGAATTAGATACAGGTGTTACTCATCATTCACTTGCCAACCGTTTCACCGCTCGTCTCAGAACCCGCTCTCCCCCTAGCGCGTTCCGCCATCCCACGCCCCCCTCGCCACAGTCGGGTTTCAAGTATAATCTGCGTGTTACAGAAGCAGACTCACACAAAGGGTTGGATGAATAACAGTAGAGTTTATTAAACAGTCGAGTAAACGGGGCTGTAGAAACTTCAATGGTATAATAACTGAGGGAATGTTATTTGCTCGTGGAAGCTGGGAGAAGCACACACCTCACTGGTAGACTGGATATACCGGCTGGAGATCGCTGGAGAAGACTGATACTGAAGAGTATCCAAAAAGAAACTAAGAATCAAATCATCTTTGAGAGCAAAGGGGTGTTTCGGGGGACCTACGCAGCATGCGTATTCTGCGTATAGGGAGGATTGGCCCTGGTCAGAATCCACAGTTTTATGTTAAATTTTTTTTTAACATTTGACAATTTGTTTCTTAAAACACAGCCTGGGTCGTCTCAGGATTATTGTGATTTTTTTTATCAGCTGTTTGGACATCTGCAAAATGACAATGTAAATGTAAACTCACATATTAGCCAGAAGCAATGGTCTAAAGACGAACAAATCTTAATGATGGATTTGTTTGAGTCAATTTCCATCAAATTTAACATTTTGGGTGAACTATTGTTAATATTCATCTTTTATGAATCAATGTTGCAGTGTTTGGTGAAAACCAGTAAATATATATTTGTTTATATATATGTGATACATACACTATATTGTCAAAAGTATTGGCACCCCCATCTAATGAAAGGTTTGACTACTTTAGTAATTTCCATGAGTACAAATCTTACTGTTTAAGCATATAATGATATTCTAGGGAATTGTGTGTTTCTAATTGTATAGCAACAGTTTGGACTCTTTTCTATTCTAACATGACAGTGTCTCTGTGTAAAAGACAAGAATCAAAGAGAAATTATGAGCAGCTGAACACCTCTGGTGTGACTTTAAATGAGCCACAAACTCATCACCAAACACTAATCTGCCCAATTAAATCTAAATAAGCCTGAAGCATTTATGTCCATATCTGGAAACTGAGTTTATCTAGGTTTTAGAACCAATCAGAATATTGCTGACTTGTGTATTGATGCAATTAGCATCCTCTGTTAGGGTATAATTACTGGGGGGTTTTCTATAGTTTAAGCAGAGCGGCCTATGAACTCTATTGAGAGTCTTGAAGCTAACTTCTGCTAATGAAACTGCAAACTATCTTCAGTAAATTCACTTCATTTTGATCAAATCTTTGACTTCTGGTCTTCATTCAACCCACCTGGTCTATGGGTCTTTATTTTGTAAATTCCCCTACACAATAAATGCAATTGTCTCTAAGTTACTATTTGAGCTAAATGCTTAAAGCTGGTGATTGAGAGTGATTGTTCGTGTTTGAGCGTCTGCTAAATGAGCTCCATTGACTCCTTCACTGAAGCCGTTCGTGAGAGTTTAAATGCTGGGGAATATTCCCATCTTCCCACAGCTGAAGAAGAAGAAGCAGGAGAAACTACTGACATACTATTGGAAAGATGGAGTTTGAGGAAGAACCCTGCAGAATGAGAGATGAAGATACAGAGGAACAAACAGGTTGGTGTTTTCATTTCTCTTTAATGACTGATGAGGAACTGACAAATGTTTATATTACCTAAATTGTGACCATATTGAGTCTTGACTATAGATTTTGTGCTTTCATTTGAATATTGAGAATGTTATTTGTTTTAGACCAAATGGATGTGAATGAAGACAAACACCAGTTTCAAAAATGTCATCGTTTCACGAATGAAAAAAAGAAAGGCAGTCACTTCATCCAATGAAATTAATTTCACACAAAAATGTACCTGCAGCACTCTGTTCTTATTCATTGTTCAAATGTAATTAAACAAATCCACACAAACACAAAGTGAAGACAGATGTGTACTATTAGATGTAATGCACCTCACAGAGGTTGTTTATTTATACAAACAATATACAAGTTATATACAAATAAAAGAAGTAAAGCAGCGTACAGTTGCAGTGATAAGTCAAATATGTCTGGTTTCTCACAAGTCAAATGAGGAAAAACAGCAAACAAGGAGCAAAATGCTGGTGAAATGTTTTCTGAGACTTACAGACCAAACACCGTGACAGAAGCACAACAGAGATGCTTTCAGATAATCTAAAGAGTTTAACACGTCAGACTATATTTAGACTAAATGAAAACCTAGTGTTTTACATGTGTTTACTGTCAAATGTGCTGCTGTCATTCACTTAAAACAAACACACAAGACTTTATAAATGTTAAAGGGATAGTTCACCTCATCTGCCATCATTTACTTATTCTCATGGTGTTCAAAACCTGTATTGAACACAAAAGAAGATATGCTGAACAATGTTGGTAACCAAACAGTGCCGGTAGGCTTCCAAATATTGTTATTTATTACCAACATTCCTCAAAATATCTCCTTTTGTGTTCAGGAGAAGAAAAACTTATACAGGAACAACATGAGGGTGAGTAAATGATGACAGAACTAATGTTTGGCTAAAGCTTTTTCTTTACGCCTCCTCTTGTGCTACACGAGTGTGTCCAGCAGAGAGAGAGAGAGAGAGAGAGAGAGAGAGGCATAATGACAGATGGACGACAGAAGAAGATGAAGATGAAGGAGCTGAAGTGCTCAGAATAAGCTGGATGTACTGAAGTGACCTAAAGAGAAAGAGAGCAATTATAAAACACTAAAACTAGATTTGTCAAAACAAACATTGTTGCTTTGCGGTTGCTAGATTGTTTCCAATGCTAAACACACAACACATTTAATTCTTATTTCAGCTCCACACATCAGTTTTTCCTTCTTTTCTAGACTATATCAGTCTCTCACCTCATCTGTGACGGTCTGTAATTCACCAGAAAGAAACTCTTCAGGTCCGTCTGCATCCAGACACACTGGGGGAAAAGAAAATATTGATTATCTTTAATTGGGGAGAGTTTTCACACATTTTAAAATGCTAAAAAATGTATTTTTTACATCCAAACAATGATGTGCTTGTGCTAAAAAGCCCATAAAATAACCTGTAAGAAAAACCTGTTTGTCTGGTTTCATTGTGACAGCTGACCTCACACAAACAGGTGTTAAATAAACAGGAAATATGATGAAAGTTTGGGAGGAGTTTATTCTCATTCAGCTGCTTATCTTACGCCTCCACAAACCCCACCTTCTATGAATCAGTGTTATACATTAACTAACTCTTTTAGGTTTGTTTAAAAAAAGTACTTCTTGAGGAATATTTACTGAAATAAAACATTTTCTGTAGCTTATAATAATGCAAACTTCTAAAGAACAGAGCTACTCACTGTCTGGGTTTTGCTGCATGCTCTCTCTACGTGTATGCTTCATGCTTTTCTCTCCTGATTCTTTGGATTTGGGGTAGTTTTCTCTGCTGTTCATCTCTCATGTAATGCTTTTCTTCTTCTCTGATACTCCAGGTGTGATCTGTCATATCACCTTCCTTTCACAATGTTACATAGAAGTCAGATGCAATGATTGTCATGTGATTTTACTTTAACAATTTCATATTTGAAACTCTGCTTTACAACACATTAAGATGAAGTGTTATATTTACCTTCAGGTGACTGTGAAAAGTGAATCTGCGAGGAGCAGAGACATCCGCATCAGCTCTGTGTTGATGAGAATCCTGTAATATCACCTGATGATACGAACAGATCAAGAGCTCTGAGAAGAAACACAGAGAGAGAGAGATAATGAAAGAGAGAGATCTGCGCTGCCACGTACACTCAGACTCCGCCCACTGACGCAAGCGTCAAAATAACTCACTTCACTGACAGTGGAAAAGGTTATTTTTCAAATGCAAATTCAATAATTCATTTTATGCACATTTTACTCTAAAACACAACGCAATTCAGTGCAAAATGTTAAAATACAGGTGAAACACTTTTTTTAATCAATACGAAAAATACCTTCATATTAAAACAATGCATTGTACTCTATTGTTTACGGATTTTAGGTCAAATTATATTCGAACTGATTACCACGAAATTGGGTGAATCGCCTCTACGGGAAACACAGATTATGCAATATTATAAATGCATAAACCACAGAAGAAATGATAACCTGCTAAAATAAATATGTTCGAAGAGCGTTATGCAAACGTCTGAACATCCAGTTTCTATAATATTTTAAATATCGCCCTTTTTCGATTATGCGAACATTCCATTTGATCATTTTCAAAACATTATGCTATAATGTTAATTTTTGAACATTCTGTGAACATTCCGAATTTTATTTTCAGCGTATACATTACTTCATTTATTTTATTATTTAAAATGACATGTATTTGATCTTTATCTCTGCATAATTATGTGGCTAGTTGTGTTTGATCACTTGTGTTTAGCATCAGTGTTCACATCAGATCAGACACGTGACCCAGCATTGAGCGTCGCTGGGGTTTAAACTGTATAACGTGCATGGTGCTTTCGTTTCACATGATTATATCCTGTATAATTGAGTATGTGACGAATAAAAGAACCTTGACCCTTGAACGGAAGTTTACTTCACAATGTTCTGACAGTGTCAAATCAAAGCAAAGGTGAATGCATAATGATTGACAGATCATGACGTAAATGTGGTTTTGTATGATGTGCCTCAGGGAGGGTGTGGTTCAAACATTGTAAGCCTTGTAAGTCGATATTAGATTTAGTGATATTGTGAAAAATAGCGAGTCACACTGAGTCAAAACTCTGATCTGGGAATGATATAGTGCGCAAACATGGATGAAATGCTTGAGCTTCCTTGTCACCTTCTCAAAAATGCTTTTATTAAGACTAAACAATTCAATTTGTAGTTTATTTACATGTATGATTGTCAGTCGCATTAAATCGTTTTGTGAGTGTTTTAGATTGCAATTCAGTGTCCCAAACACCAGGAGCATCTTCTTAAACACATGTATGTTACTCAATAAGCATTAAGTCATAAGACAGTAATAAACGACATCATATATTACGTTTCTGTAATGTAGACGCTTGGTTGTAATACAAATGACGCAATCAGCTTAAGATTAAAATGCTAATGTCTGGGAAGTGACCGTGTTGATTGCTCAATTGTGTGGTAAGTCACGTGCGCAGTAGAGGAGTTCATGTAAACATGCATTAAATGAGGAATTAGCATTACGTCATTAATTAAAGATCAAATATGTGACCTGTTTTATTAGTGAAGTAGCATTTTATGAAAATAAAATGTGTTTAATTTATGTTCTTGGTCGAGTTATAAAGATGATTGATCAGTGCGTGTTATTAAAAATAAAAATGTAGGCTATATAATGTTAATGTTTATGTCATATAGTTTATAGTAACGAATGTGTTCCTTCATATTCCATTTAATTTAGTTGTATTAATAATTTTAAATGTTATTTATTTTAAATCTCATCTGAAACAAAAGGCAGTGTTCAATAGACTGTTGTTGAAATAAATGTCACTCGTCTACATTTAACAATTAATGACAAAGAAAGACATGGAAAGTAATTAAATGTGAAATTTTAAAATACAAAGAGTGAAATACTATTCTTGCAAAATGTACTCCAATAATCTTTGTTTTAACTTTCAAAATAATTGAATGCAGTGTATGTTATGCACTTATTTTTCACTTATTTATTAACGCTATCAAATCACTTTTATTGTCACATGACCACAGCACATGTGCCTTTCTGGAGAGCGTGCTCCAGAAACAATTTACATATAGACAGTACATACTTACAGACTTATACAGAAGACAACGTGCAGAATACACATACATCTACTCAATACACACAGTGTACTATTACACATACTTACAATGATCAATACACGTTATGCACAGTATGTACACATATATATATACACACAATAGAATGCGAAAACAAGTTGCAGCAGGTTTTACATAGGCCGGATACACAATGTCATGCATGTGCGTTGCATGGTGTCCAGTGGTAGCAGATAGGTTGTTGTGTTAGTGTAGTGTGTGTGTGTGTGTGTAGTCCAGTTGAACTGTGTTAAAGTGCAGTGCATGGCATATTGTAAAGTGGGAGTGTGCTGTAGGGTATAAACTAACGCTATAAACTACTCTGATAACAAAGCATCTTTGATCACTTTAGATATTCTATGTGATAAGATATAGAAGGTCATATTTGTCGGCTGAAGTGAAATATTTATTAATGAATGCAAACACTTGGACAGATTTGGGTATCATCATAATGACTGAAAACAAACACGTGTTCAGGAATAAAGAACGGTGTAATGTACACTTGGACACTTTCATAACCTTTCACAAAGTGAAGAGAATCGATATAATACAGACACTCAATCACAGATCATTTAGATCAAAAACAGAGATCATTGTGCTCCTGAACGAGACACACGACACCAGATGCTTCAGATAATAACACCTTCTGAATAGTACAGTAATGACACGTTTAAAGAAGATCAATCATCTTCTGCATGCCAGAATAAAGCGCCTGAAGTCACAGGAGTTCAAATCTAGACAATTAGTTCACAAACCAAAGCTTTACGAAATCTCCAGACTCATGTATGATCAAATGGAAAAGAGTGACCTGGCATTTCTGGAACAACTATTGCTTTACAGTCATTGTTCTCGATGCTTTTTATTAGAAATGAGAAGTATGTAGAGCTACAGTTTACAGTTTTACAATTCCAGTGTTTAGCACTGACTGACAGTGTCGGGGAAAGTTACTTTTAAAAGTAATGTGTTACAATAATGTGTTACACTCTAAAAAAGTAACTAATTACGATACTTAGTTACTTTTTATGGAAAGTAATGCGTTACTTTACTTTTGCGTTACTTTGTAAATATGAGCAGGGCTTGATTGTTTGTTTTTAATACAATAAGTTCTATTTATAGCAAATATAAAAGCTTTCTCAGCATAAAGTGTCATGAATAAACCTCAGACTGAAGGACGAGTAAATCACGTCTGTACAGAAGAACACAGGAGAAGTTCAACACTCTTCAGCAATAAAACACAATGATAGTTTATCTAAAGTCATTTTTGATTATTAATATGATTGAACTGATCATCAAAGATCAGCAGCAAACACATCGGTTAATAAAATGAGATTAGATATATTTGTGTTGTTTAACATGTTTAATTATTGCAGGTTTGCGTCATATTCTGAGTTTGTATTTCACTGTTTTAATTCATTTTGATGAATACTGAATCTGTTTTTTGCGAGTGGGATGAATTAATACACATTCATATTTAGTCTAGATTAGATCTACAGTAAGATCATGTTCACACTCAGTCAATAAATGGAAAGTAACTCAGATATTTTCTTGTAAATTAAAAAATGTAACGCATTACTTTTCTAGTTACTTGAAAAAGTAATATTATTACGTAACTCGCGTTACTTGTAATGCGTTACCCCCCCGACACTGATGACTGATCGTATTACTATCATATGACACATATATAAGCCTGTGTGTACTCAATATTACATGTTAAAATATGTACACAGAACAGTTAGTCATCAAGTTATGAAACAAAAATGTTGGTGTTTTGTATTCCAGTCTCATTCTGAATCACTGACTGAAAGTGATGTGAAGAACAATCTGTTCCTGTGGCTCAGTGGTAGAGTATTGTGTTAGCAGCGCAAAGATTGTGGGTTCAATTCCCAGGGAAAACATGTACTGATAAACACTGTATAACCTGAATGCTCTGTAAGTCGCTTTGGATAAAAGCCTCTGCTAAATGCATAAATGTAAATGTACTCCTCAGTTCGGTCAGAAGTAGGAAAGTAATGAGCTCAGATTCGGAGTAATACAACTAGTTATAGCAGGTTTTATTAATGATTCTTACAGTAAGGTTTAGGAGCAGCTACAAATGAAAGGATTTTCTTGAAAATACTAATCGACTTGTTCAGTAAAACTGTGTTTGTCCACAGCTGAAGTGAGTGGACCGAAATCAAATGCTGTCCTTGTTGTGTCTTGACTGATTTTCAGCTGAGAGTCGAATCTTACCAAGGAATCGGTGATGACACGGATACAACATCAGGTGAATATGGCTTAATATTTGTTGTTGTTAAAGCTGTACAATTAATATCAATGAATGTAAGCAAGCTGTGAGTGTGCACAAGGCACATTTGAAACAGCAGCACTAATTGTATAATATTGCTTTTTTACAACAGTTCAATAAACAATAAATGACAGAGGTCATGAATTGCTTTGTTTTATTGTATAATGTTATTGTTTTATGAATTGTAGTTATAATGATGAGGTGTTGATGTGTCTGTGCAAGCAGTCCTGTGCTCATCTCTATTACACAATAACGAGGAGGACGTGGAAAATGAATCATTTTGGCAGTTTGGTTTCAACAAAACCTGTTTGACTAACAAGAAAGTTTTAAAGGCAAAATTCACCCTAAAATGAAAGTCCCTTAGTTTTTTATGGTCCTGTTCCCAAAGTACATACTATGTGCTTATTATGACAATTACAATAACTTCGAAATAACTTTACTACCCCTAAACCTACCCTTAACCCATGTAGTTACCTTGTACAACCAGTTATTTTATATACACTGTAAGTACATGTAAAATAAAGTGTAACCAAAAACTCTGTCATCATTTCCTCCCCTTTAAGAATGTGGATAGCCAAACAGATGCCACAGAATGGAAAACAAAACAAATGTTTGTTGACTTACATTCTTCAAAATATCTTCTTTTGTGTTCAAAAGAAGGAAGTGACTCGTACATGTTTGGAACAAATTCGGGGAAATTTGATTTCTCAAGTCATGACCAATCACTGCTTGAACAATCAGATTCGAGGACCAGAACTAACTGTTATATAAACATGACCATCAAACACAGACCTGATGAAACTGCATTGGGTTCCAAGAGAGTGTTTGCCTTTATAGTTAATTACTATTTAATGATACAAATGCATAAGCTGAGCATAATGAATTTACATACGACAAAGAAGAAAAACATATTTTGTTAGTATTGGTTATTTTATGATTATCATAATATTGTCACATTTGAATTTAATTCAGTCGAGAGACTGAACTGGAGGGTAAAGACACAAGCTGGGGAAACTGTAGGAGGAGGAATCTGTGGTATCAAGACACAGGTAGAAGAGCCACGGCGAAATGAAGAACACCGCTCTCAATAACGTGATTATGTACTGCTGCGATTAAGGTGATGTGATGGCAAACACACACACACACACACACACACACACACACACACACACACACACAAACACAAACACACAAACACACACACACAAACACACAAACACACACACACAGACACAGACACAGACACAGACACACAGACACACACAGATACAGACACACACACACACACACACACACTCACACACACACACACACACAGACACACACAGACACACACACACACACACACACAGACACAGACACACACACACACACAGACACACACACACAGACACACACAAGCACACACACAGACACAGACACACACACAGACACACACACACACACAGACACACACACACACACACACAGACACACAGACACACAGCCACACAAACACACACACGCACACACACACACACACACACAGCACACACACGCACACACACAGACACAATGGAGGAATACATGAATTCTGCTGGTTGGTGATAACACGGCACTCAATGGGATTCGTCTTCACTGCATCGACCCGTCCAAAAGCTCATCGGGCCCGTACGAGGACTACGCCACGGTTCAATCTGGCGTAGAAGGTGAAGATCTTGAACTGTACATAATACAGAGGCTCTGTTCCAAAACCTAATGAGCTGTCTATGTAGAGAACATTCTATAACAGAATTGCTGCCTATATAGAGTGCCTCAAATCATTTCAGTTAAGATGCAGCCTATGTAGACAGCAGACCGCAAGACAGCATACTAGTTTTTGGAGCAGAGTCGGCATCATCAAAGTTTTTTGCTATCACATTCAAGCTGGATTAACAGATAACTGGTTATAGCACTAATGCTCCTGTTCTTTCCTCAGCTGGGGAAAATGGTCCGATATCAAATGGTGCTCGAGTGGATTTCTGACATCTTTTCAGCTGAGAGTGGAACCCTACCAAGGGACCTGGGACGACACGGCCAGGTGATGAACTTATTTAACTTGTGACACCAGCTTTCCTAAAGAAGCAGGATTCTGGAGCAAGAATGTCAAGCTGTATAAACACATCACTGCACGGCTCATCTGACACGGATATGAAGTGTCCTGGTCAAGCGTCTAGAGTTATGTAACGCTGAGAACCGCACAGTTGGACTCAGGCTCTGGTTGTGATGTATTTCCAGGTTTAACTGCAGTGGAAGGCAGAAACGCTGCAGGGATCAGGGACGTCGTGGGGTGAATGGGGCGACTGGAGTGAGAAGTGTGGAGGAAAAGGCATCTGTGGCATTGAGACGATGCTTGAGCAGCCGCAGGGAGTCGGAGACGACACGGCCCTCAATGACGTGCGCATATACTGCTGCGATTGAACTGATTGGTTGTTTCACAAATAAATCATTTGGTGGAATTTTTAAATGCATCATCAGTAAACCTACCTTCAAGTAGTGCTTGAATAGTTTTGAGTAGAATCAGGAGTTATTTTCGATTAATATTTTATGAACAAAAACAGCAATTACATTTCATATTAAAAGATCAAAAACACACTCAAGAATTGACTTTCCTCCAGTTTGTTATAAGACACGTTTTGTGATTAGTTGTCAATTTCTATGAAGGTAATTTTCTGCAAGTTGTATTTTTTATAGTGTTTGCTCATCTGCAATACGTCTATAGGATGTTTCCTATCAAATAGACGTCCAGTGGATGTCTTTAAGATGTTTATGATTTAGAAAGTATGTAAAACTGTCAGATGTTTGTACACAGCAGATGCTTTCCAGATCTAGTGATCTTTAACAGACATACATGTGCTAGCTGGGATCTTCTAAACATCTATTTGACATCTAATAGGAAATGTCCTGTAGACATATTACAGATGAGCAAATACTCTAAAAAATATATCTTGCAGATGTAAATGCAGACATCAAGACGTCTCCGTGATGTACGTATGTCATCAAAACACACTTTAAATGACGCGTGGGGTCTTGGTTGATCATATTGGTTTTATTGAACAACAGGATGCAAAAAAAATTGTATGAACATCATTCGAATATTTTGTTACATTTTATGGATTCAGAAATAAGAAATGGATATTATCTTAGAGGGACAGAAACATTAATGTGAAGCTAATGCCCTTCTTCATCTGACCTGACTCAACATTTGTTCTTTCTCAAGTAACATTTCTCCACATGTACCCAGACATCACTAACTCACGCAGAAACATAAATGCTTTGTGAAAAATACAATATGTCATCACTCTCTAGATCTATATGGTCTTTTAGTGGAAATGCAGATTTGTTGTCTTTGAATCAGTAACGTTGTTTTGATCTAATGGTCACCTGTCAGGGATGATAAGACATCATGTGATTTAAACTATAGCAGAGATTCTGCTCTTACAGTGTACGTATTAGATCCGCTGAGCATGATGTGTGAGCTCAGGGTTTCTGAGCAAGCAGTGTGCTGAGTTTGATCTTTCCGTCCATAGACGCGGTGAGGCAGGTGCCGCAGTCTATCGCTGAGCACCAATCAACCGTCACGACAGGTGCTTTATGACCGCCTAGAGACAAGACGCTTTCCAGACCCGCGTCCGCCTTATTCAACCAGACGAGAGAGAAGACACGAGGTTAGAGCCATAACATTAAGACACGAGGTTAGATCCATAACATTAAGACACGAGGTTAGAGCCATAACATTAAGACACGAGGTTAGAGCCATAACATTAAGACACGAGGTTAGATCCATAACATTAAGACACGAGGTTAGATCCATAACATTAAGACACGAGGTTAGATCCATAACATTAAGACACGAGGTTAGAGCCATAACATTAAGACACGAGGTTAGAGTCATAACATTAAGACACGAGGTTAGAGCCATAACATTAAGACACGAGGTTAGATCCATAACATTAAGACACGAGGTTAGATCCATAACATTAAGACACGAGGTTAGATCCATAACATTAAGACACGAGGTTAGATCCATAACATTAAGACACGAGGTTAGTATCCATAACATTAAGACACGAGGTTAGATCCATAACATTAAGACACGAGGTTAGATCCATAACATTAAGACACGAGGTTAGATCCATAACATTAAGACACGAGGTTAGAGTCATAACATTAAGACACGAGGTTAGAGCCATAACATTAAGACACGAGGTTAGAGCCATAACATTAAGACACGAGGTTAGAGTCATAACATTAAGACACGAGGTTAGAGCCATAACATTAAGACACGAGGTTAGATCCATAACATTAAGACACGAGGTTAGAGCCATAACATTAAGACACGAGGTTAGATCCATAACATTAAGACACGAGGTTAGATCCATAACATTAAGACACGAGGTTAGATCCATAACATTAAGACACGAGGTTAGATCCATAACATTAAGACACGAGGTTAGAGCCATAACATTAAGACACGAGGTTAGAGCCATAACATTAAGACACGAGGTTAGAGCCATAACATTAAGACACGAGGTTAGATCCATAACATTAAGACACGAGGTTAGAGCCATAACATTAAGACACGAGGTTAGAGCCATAACATTAAGACACGAGGTTAGAGCCATAACATTAAGACACGAGGTTAGATCCATAACATTAAGACACGAGGTTAGATCCATAACATTAAGACACGAGGTTAGAGCCATAACATTAAGACACGAGGTTAGAGCCATAACATTAAGACACGAGGTTAGAGCCATAACATTAAGACAACGAGGTTAGATCCATAACATTAAGACACGAGGTTAGATCCATAACATTAAGACACGAGGTTAGATCCATAACATTAAGACACGAGGTTAGAGCCATAACATTAAGACACGAGGTTAGAGCCATAACATTAAGACACGAGGTTAGAGCCATAACATTAAGACACGAGGTTAGATCCATAACATTAAGACACGAGGTTAGAGCCATAACATTAAGACACGAGGTTAGAGCCATAACATTAAGACACGAGGTTAGAGCCATAACATTAAGACACGAGGTTAGAGCCATAACATTAAGACACGAGGTTAGATCCATAACATTAAGACACGAGGTTAGAGCCATAACATTAAGACACGAGGTTAGAGCCATAACATTTTGATACTTGGACTAAAATAAACGTTAACTGAAATAATATATATATACATACATATAGACATTTTATCACAGCTATAGGTGCAAAGACAGCATTTCTAATTTTTTTTTAGTTTTAGTACTAAAATAACTAAAACTGATACATAAAAAATTGAATAAAAACTACATAGATATTTAAAAAATAATAATAAAAATGAGAAAAATGCACAACCAAATACTAAAACTGAATAATTAAAATAAATGTTAGCTGAAATAAAATGAAATATTAATAAATTAAACTTATTTTATGTCAGCTAGTTGCAAAAGCAGCATTTCTCGTTTGTTTAAAGTTGAAGTACTTAAATACTGAAACTAAAACGGAAATTAACTTGATAAAAAAAACTATATAGACATATTTAAAAGAAACGAATACAATGAGAAAACAAAATTACAAAACCTAAAAAAATGAAATAAATGTTAACTGAAATAATATATATACATACATATATACATTGTATCACAGCTATAGGTGCAAAGACAGCATTTGTCATTTTTGTTTAGTTTTAGTACTAAAATAACTCAAACTGATACATAAGAAATGTAATAAAAAACTACATAGATATTTAAATAAATTAATAAATAAAAATAAAAACTCACAACCAAATACTACCAAATACTAAAACTGAAGATTTAAAATAATTGTTGCTGAAATAAAATGAAAATAAATTAAACTTATTTTATGTCAGCTAGTTGCAAAAGCAGCATTTCTCGTTTTTGTTTAAAGTACTAAAATAACTGAAACTAAAACTGAAATTAACTTGATAAAAAAACAATATAGACATATTTAAAAGAAACTAATACAATGAGAAAACAAAATTACAAAACCTAAAAAAATGAAATTTGAAATTTGAAAAATGAAATTTTATTTCAGCAAGTTGTAAAGGCAGCATTTTTTCATTTTTGTTTAGTTTTAGTTCAAGTACTAAAATAACAAACTTAAGTAAAAAATAATAAAAGCTAAAGAGAAATCAAAATTACTAAAACTTTAGTAAAAAGAACTAGAAAGTAAAGGCAGAATTTTTCATTTTTGTCTAGTTTAAAAGAGACTCATTAAAAAATTAAACAAGGTAAATAACCAAACAAAATGATTAAACTTAACTTTAACTAGCACTAAAATTAAAACAGAACCAAAAAAACGAACTCATTATACTATACAACTATATCGATGATATTAAAATAACCCTGGTTCATAACGACAGATAAATACTGGTGACACAAATCCAAACAGGTGTAAGTGTTACCCGGTAGATAACGCCTCCGCTGCTGGAGCAGGTGAGAACATGTTGCCCCTCCGAGTCAAAAGCAAAGAGTCGCCCGCGTGGAACCTGAACCTGTTTATAGCCACTGTAACCCGACAGGACGAACGGCCCCACGGCATCCTGGGACAGGGAGTACTCCGACTGTTTCACGCCACAGCGGTGGATATTCCACTGAACAAACTGATCACACACACAACATGACATTTAGTGATTCATCTACAAATCTCTAGATTTCCCTTCAGAAGTCCTCATCACCTTCCCGTCTTCTCCGATGCTGAAGACGGTGTTCTCATCGTAGCTGAACTCCACGCTGTACACTTCACCATCATGAGCTTTCCAGCTCAACGCGCTCTCGTAGCGCTGCATGTCTGCAGAAACAAACACGCTCAACGAGCAGACTAAACCCAGAACCAGATGACGTTTAAAAGATGATTCATATCCAGTAATATTATCAATTTAACAGCACTGACACCATCGGAGGAGAACAACATGTAACCGATTTTAAACTGAATTGAGCTATTCAATTCTATCAACTGAAATGTTTTCATAATTGATGAACTTTGAAACACTGTTAGTGGACTAAATTGAATCAACATTGAACTGAACTAAAACAACATTGAATTAAATTGAGCTGAAAAATGACTGTCTTCTATAGAGCTGCTTTATGACTAAAATTGAATTTGTTTCATAATTGATTAATTTTACAACATTGATGTTGTTATTGAACCGAACTGAATCAACACTGTACTAAACTGAGTTTTAAAATTACTCTGTCTTCTATAAAGCTGCTTTACAGCTGAAATTGAATTAATTTCATAATAATGAATTTTGCAATGAACTTGTTACTGAACTGAACTGGATCAGCATTGAACACTGAAATAAATTGAGCTGAATAATGACTGTTTTTACATTTTTGTTATACTTCGGAACATCGACCCTGTTACTGAACTGAATCAACATTGAAACTAAATTAAATCAATATTGAGCTAAATAATGACATTATTGTCGTCCGTAAAGCTGCTTTACAGCTGAATTGAATTTGCATCACAATTGATGAATTTTAAAAGACCGACAGTGATTGAACTCAATTGAATCAACAATGCACAGAACTGAATCAAAATTGAACTGAACTGATCTCAATAATAACTCTATTGCTTTCAGTAGAGCTCCTTTACAGCTGAAATTAAATTCATTTCATAATTGATCAATTTTGCTACATTGTTACTGAAATGAATTGAATCAACATTGAACACTGAGTTAAACGGAGTTGAACAATGACTGTTTTTGTATTTGTTTTATAATTGATGAACTTTGGAACATCGACACTGTTATTAATATTAATGAACACTGATTTGAATGAACACTGAACTGAGCTGAATATTAACACTAGTGTCTCCTGTAGAGCTGAATAGCTGAAATGTGTTTCATAACTGATTACATTTACAACAGTAACACTGCTTTCTGAAACAATATTTTTTTATAAAGCACTATAGAAATAAATGACTGAATGTACATCTCAGCTCCAGTCACATGATAACGTTCTCACCGAACAGTCGTATCATCCCATCCGCAGCTCCAGTCACCAGCAGGTTTCCGTTGTGGTTAAACGCGGTGCAGTTTATGGCGACCGGGCCCGGCTCCAGCGCAAACTGCAGCTGAACGCAACAAGCACATCATCATTAAAGTGAGTTTTATTTTATATATAGAGAGTTTATATATTAGCTTTCATTGTTATGCTGATGATACTCAGCTCTATATCAGTCGTCGCATTTCTGTCATTTGGCTCCAGTACCTGCTGTTTGACGGTTTTGGTGTCCCACAGCAGCAGATGTCCAGATACGGGACCTGAAACTCGCGCGTCGCCCTCCGAATGAGCAGCTTGAGCCGCGGCGGAGCAAACGAACGACGTCCCGCTCGGACTGCAGGCCAGCGACAGGATCCTGAACACACCGGACGCTCAGAGTGGAACTGCATGTCTACTTAGAAACTACAATCCTGGTGCATTATGGGTAATCCGTGAGGACTCACCGTGGATGAACATCATCGATTGACATCTCATACAGGTTCTTCTTGGCATCGGTGTCGTACAGTTTGACTGTGCCGACGCCACTGCCGAGCAACAGCTATATATGAGGAAAATCACCACATAAATCAATACAAACTAACCAAACACTAATCGTTTTTACATTTTAAATCTGAAATTACACTACAATTCTAAAAATTAAACAAAAAAAACACTTTTATTAGGTAAGGATGCATTCAATTTCTAATGTTACATAAGATTTCTATTTCAAATAAATGCTGTTCTTTTGAACTTCATATTCATATGTGAATACTGTTTTCAACATTGATAATAATCAGAAAAGAGCAGCAAATTATAGCAGCATATTATACTGATTTCTGAAGACTGGAGTAATGATGCGGAAAATTCAGCTTTAATCACAGGAATAAATTATATTTGAATATATATTCAAATCAGGGTTATATTTCTACTTTTTGTTTCGATTAACTTGAAGTACTAAAAAGCTGCAATTAAATAAACTAAAACAAATAAAAGCTATATAGACATTAAAAAATAATATAGACAAAAACACAATAAGATGACAAAATGATAAGTGAAACTATAAAATAAGTGAAAATATAAAAATAAACACTAATAAAATATATGAACAAAATCTATAATAGTGTATCAATGATACTAAAACATCTGTTATTTTAGATTGTAATAATATTAATGTTTTTACTGTATTTTTGATCAAATAAATGAAGATTTATACTTCCTTCAGGAACATAAAAATAAATCCCACCGACCCCAAACTTTGTGGTAGTGTGTGATTGTTTTTAATAGAAATATGTAGAGCTTAAATATATAAACATGCTAAATTGCACCCCTACAACATGCATGCTTGTCTTCTGTTAAATCTATTTATCAGTGTTTATTCTCAAGAAGTGATTTACCAGTCTGTCGGGCTTGGCTGCCCACTCCAGAGAGAGCAGCGGGGACTTGGACATGATAGTGGCTTTGGTTTGCATGATGGGATTGAAGGCCCAAACCTTCACCACCCCGTCCACATCCAGACTGGCCACTCTCCTGCCGGAGCAGTCCACCCTAAAAACACAAACATGAACATAAAAACCCAGATTACACCTGGAAAGCTGTGAATGAACAGCTGTATGTAATGAGGCCTGTCCACACCTGCAGTGCATGATGGACGAGTGATGCTCTCCATACTCCTCCTGACTCAGCTTAATGAAGGGCTGCTCCACTGCAGCTCCGCCCACGTCACAGACTCGCGCCTGATTGGTGGAGTCTGTTTGATCAGGAAGAGCTTCGGCTTGAGCGTCAGGATCCGAATCGGGTTTCTTCTCCGAACTCTGTGGAGATCAGAAACACAGTAATGCACAGACAGACCTGGCATGATGAAGCCAGAGTGATTTCGGCACGTTTAAAGGGATAGTTCACACAGAAATACCAATTCTGTCATTAATTACTCGTTAGTAATTAGGGTCAGAGAGCTCTCGGATTTCATCAAAAATATCTGCATTTGTGTTCAGAAGACGAAACGACATGAGGGTGTAATTAATGACAGAATTTAAATTTTTGGGTGAACTAATCCTTTAATATAAAAACTAATAACAGCAGTGACCCCCCCCCCCCATTCCCATGATGCACTGCAAAAACACAAAATTCTACCTACACTGTCAAATCTCTTATTTATTTGTACATATCTGAATATTTATAACAATTTACAAATATATTTTATTGGAACTAAAAGTTAAAAAATATTTGTTGGCATGAGTTTACCAACAATTAAAAATATTTCCGAATATTTTCCATTTATAGATAATATTTTACAATTATTTTAATATTTGTAAAAATATTTCTAAAGCATTAATCTTAATGTTAAATTCAACATTTACTAACACTTTATTGAGATCAAAAATATATCTGTTAATATTATTTAATGGACTTAATTACACCAATATGGTAAAACATCACATTCAAAGGATTTAAAAATATATCTTATCATATCAATAATTTGTTAAAAGATATAGTGAATTTTATCTCAATGTAAAGCATGTCATCTCCAGAAAGATGAATTCTTGTTTGATTTTGTTGACATATTAACATTAATGATTTTTACAGAGCAGATATCTCGGATATATATATAATGATATCTCTTTTGATCACTGCATAAATCAGAAAATACTGTCAACAGGCATAAAAAGAGACATTTTTGCCATGTTTTTAGGAATAACATGTAAAAAATCCAGTAAATGATATATGAACAAACCCTCAGTGACAACCTTCAGAATATAGATAAGAATAAAACTAAGTTCTGGTGCATCTAAGATCAGCTGAAGTGGAGAAACAAACTCACAATCGTTTAAGATATGCATTATTACCACGTTTTTAGGAATAAAATGTCATAAATCAGTGATAATGAACTATGAACAAAGCCCTCAGTAAAAACATAACTGAAAACACAGAGAGGAATAAAACTGCAGAAGTGGAGAAATAACTTGAAATTGACATACTCAAATAGATAAAGTGCAATAAAGTAAAGACTACTTCTTTTTATGGAAGCAAAATAGCCCTTAAACCTGGATTTCTGTGTGGGATTAGTAGTTCATTCCTCATTAAATATCATCTTGTATCTTGTATATTCTGAGTTTCAATGAGGTTTGATTGTTTCAGATCATCAGAAATCATGATTTATCTGGAAGCGGTTTAGTTTGTGTTATGGATCAGAACATGTAAATCCTGTACTTCCCGAACCAGAAGCACTGAGTGAGTGTGTGGCTACTGCTACAACAGTGTCATGCGCAGAAGAGAGAGAGAGAGAGAGAGAGAGAGAGAGGGGC
>CM049834.1:26933744-26996244 GCA_027422435.1 Schizopygopsis pylzovi
TATTTCATTTCTATTGTTACCTTCCACTGACACTTATTTACTATTATTATTATTATTATTTCATTTCTATTGTTACATTCCACTGACACTTATTTACTATTATTCCATTTCTATTGTTACATTCCACTGACACTTATTTACTATTATTCCATTTCTATTGTTACATTCCACAGACACTTATTTACTATTACTCCATTTCTATTGTTACATTCCACTGACACTTATTTACTATTATTATTATTATTTCATTTCTATTGTTACATTCCACTGACACTTATTTACTATTATTATTATTTCATTTATATTGTTACATTCCACAGACACTTATTTACTATTATTATTATTATTTCATTTCTATTGTTACATTCCACTGACACTTATTTACTATTATTATTATTATTTCATTTCTATTGTTACATTCCACAGACACTTATTTACTATTACTCCATTTCTATTGTTACATTCCACAGACACTTATTTACTATTATTATTATTATTATTTCATTTCTATTGTTACATTCCACTGACACTTATTTACTATTATTCCATTTCTATTGTTACATTCCACTGACACTTATTTACTATTACTCCATTTCTATTGTTACATTCCACAGACACTTATTTACTATTATTATTATTTCATTTCTATTGTTACCTTCCACTGACACTTATTTACTATTATTATTATTATTATTATTTCATTTCTATTGTTACATTCCACTGACACTTATTTACTATTATTCCATTTCTATTGTTACATTCCACTGACACTTATTTACTATTATTCCATTTCTATTGTTACATTCCACAGACACTTATTTACTATTACTCCATTTCTATTGTTACATTCCACTGACACTTATTTACTATTACTCCATTTCTATTGTTACATTCCACTGACACTTATTTACTATTACTCCGTTTCTATTGTTACATTCCACTGACACTTATTTACTATTACTCCATTTCTATTGTTACATTCCACTGACACTTATTTACTATTATTATTATTTCATTTATATTGTTACATTCCACTGACACTTATTTACTATTATTCCATTTCTATTGTTACATTCCACAGACACTTATTTACTATTATTCCATTTCTATTGTTACATTCCACTGACACTTATTTACTATTATTATTATTTCATTTATATTGTTACATTCCACTGACACTTATTTACTATTATTATTATTATTATTATTTCATTTCTATTGTTACATTCCACTGACACTTATTTACTATTATTATTATTTCATTTATATTGTTACATTCCACTGACACTTATTTACTATTATTATTATTATTATTATTTCATTTCTATTGTTACATTCCACAGACACTTATTTACTATTACTCCATTTCTATTGTTACATTCCACTGACACTTATTTACTATTATTATTATTTCATTTATATTGTTACATTCCACTGACACTTATTTACTATTATTCCATTTCTATTGTTACATTCCACAGACACTTATTTACTATTATTCCATTTCTATTGTTACATTCCACTGATACTTATTTACTATTATTATTATTTCATTTATATTGTTACATTCCACTGACACTTATTTACTATTATTATTATTATTTCATTTATATTGTTACATTCCACTGACACTTATTTACTATTATTATTATTTCATTTCTATTGTTACATTCCACTGACACTTATTTACTATTATTATTATTATTTCATTTCTATTGTTACATTCCACTGACACTTATTTACTATTATTATTATTATTTCATTTCTATTGTTACATTCCACTGACACTTATTTACTATTATTATTATTATTTCATTTCTATTGTTACATTCCACTGACACTTATTTACTATTATTATTATTTCATTTATATTGTTACATTCCACAGACACTTATTTACTATTATTATTATTATTTCATTTCTATTGTTACATTCCACTGACACTTATTTACTATTATTATTATTATTTCATTTATATTGTTACATTCCACTGACACTTATTTACTATTATTATTATTTCATTTCTATTGTTACATTCCACTGACACTTATTTACTATTATTATTATTATTTCATTTCTATTGTTACATTCCACTGACACTTATTTACTATTATTATTATTTCATTTCTATTGTTACATTCCACTGACACTTATTTACTATTATTATTATTATTTCATTTCTATTGTTACATTCCACTGACACTTATTTACTATTATTATTATTTCATTTATATTGTTACATTCCACAGACACTTATTTACTATTATTATTATTATTTCATTTCTATTGTTACATTCCACTGACACTTATTTACTATTATTATTATTATTTCATTTATATTGTTACATTCCACTGACACTTATTTACTATTATTATTATTATTTCATTTATATTGTTACATTCCACTGACACTTATTTACTATTATTATTATTATTTCATTTCTATTGTTACATTCCACAGACACTTATTTACTATTATTATTATTATTTCATTTCTATTGTTACATTCCACAGACACTTATTTACTATTATTATTATTATTTCATTTATATTGTTATTTAACATTATCATTCAAAAATACATATTTACTATTATTATTATTTCATAGTAGATACATATATTCATATTATTTTATTACTATTTATTATTACCTACGTTACGTATTATTTAAATAAATTATATTTGTATTTATCGATCAGTTTAGATTCATTATCAGCAACTAATTACTTGAAATAATTCAGCTTTTTATTACTATTCTTTATTTTATTTATTTATTGTTTATATAGGAAAATATAATTAAATATTTACATATTAATTAATAATATTTTGATATAATTATTTATTAATTTATGTTAAATATATATTTTTAAACATTATTATTGTATTATGTCATTTATTATTCGTATAAATACATTATTAGCATAAATTAAATATAGTACTGGGAAATTATATAGCTTTTATTAAGCTGTTATTATTCATTCATTAATTTTTGTATTAGATATTTTATATTAATTAATTTTATTTTATTATTAATATTTATAACTGCTTGAATACTAATAATTAATATATTATGTATTTATTATTAGTGAATATTATAATAATAATTTATTAATGATATTATACCTATAAATATTTGTAATTAAATATCAGTATAAATTCATTATCAGCATAAATTAAATGTAGTTTTACCTTGAAATAATCTATTTTATTATTATTATTATTTAATCTACTTAATTAGATTATTTGGTACATTATATTCATAAATATATTAATGAAATTTTGAATTCTAGATCACTAAACAAATTTATTATCAGCATAAATTACATTTACAACTACTCTGAAATAATATACATTTATTATTTGTCATTTTATTTATTATTATTGTCATTAAATATATAATGAAAATGGCACAACAATACTAATTTACCAAAATAGGCTTATTTTTTTTTTTAAGTAAAATACATTTCTTGCTTTTTTCTTTTGATTTGTGTGTGAAATATGAGCTGGACATGTTCTGGAGAACCTGCACGGTGTGTATGACGTAGAAGCGGTACAGACTGGTCCTCAGTTTGTTGACGGTGGGTCTGTAGACGTCCTCCAGTCTGGAGAAGAGCCTGCGGTCCAGATACGCCCAATACTCCTTCAGACCCGCCAGATCATGACCCTGAATCAGCTGCTGAAGCTGATCGATGATCTTATCAACCTGTAATAAACATGAGTCAACAACAGCAAATCAGCAAAACACAGCATCACATCAGTGTCTCAGCAACGGATGCGCTGCAGTGAATGGGTGCCGTCAGATCATGACCCTGAATCAGCTGCTGAAGCTGATCGATGATCTTATCAACCTGTAATAAACATGAGTCAACAACAGCAAATCAGCAAAACACAGCATCACATCAGTGTCTCAGCAACGGATGCCCTGCAGTGAATGGGTGCCGTCAGATCATGACCCTGAATCAGCTGCTGAAGCTGATCGATGATCTTATCAACCTGTAATAAAACATGAGTCAACAACAGCAAATCAGCAAAACACAGCATCACATCAGTGTCTCAGCAACGGATGCGCTGCAGTGAATGGGTGCCGTCAGATCATGACCCTGAATCAGCTGCTGAAGCTGATCGATGATCTTATCAACCTGTAATAAACATGAGTCAACCACTGCAAATCAGCAAAACACAGCATCACATCAGTGTCTCAGCAACGGATGCCCTGCAGTGAATGGGTGCCGTCAGATCATGACCCTGAATCAGCTGCTGAAGCTGATCGATGATCTTATCAACCTGTAATAAACATGAGTCAACCACCGCAAATCACAAAATTAACACAGCATCATATCAGTGTCTCAGCAACGGATGCCCTGCAGTGAATGGGTGCCGTCAGATCATGACCCTGAATCAGCTGCTGAAGCTGATCGATGATCTTATCTACCTGTAATAAACATGAGTCAACCACCGCAAATCAGCAAAACACAGCATCACATCAGTGTCTCAGCAACGGATGCGCTGCAGTGAATGGGTGCCGTCAGATCATGACCCTGAATCAGCTGCTGAAGCTGATCGATGATCTTATCTACCTGTAATAAACATGAGTCAACCACCGCAAATCAGCAAAACACAGCATCACATCAGTGTCTCAGCAACGGATGCCCTGCAGTGAATGGGTGCCGTCAGATCATGACCCTGAATCAGCTGCTGAAGCTGATCGATGATCTTATCAACCTGTAATAAACATGAGTCAACATCAGCAAAACACAACATTAACACAGCATCACATCAGTGTCTCAGCAACGGATGCCCTGCAGTGAATGGGTGCCGTCAGATCATGACCCTGAATCAGCTGCTGAAGCTGATCGATGATCTTATCAACCTGTAATAAACATGAGTCAACCACCGCAAATCACAACATTAACACAGCATCACATCAGTATCTCAGCAACGAATGCTCTGCAGTGAATGGGTGCCGTCAGAATGAGAGTCCTGACATCACAATAATCCACAGTCGATCAGTTAACATCCCGAGAAGACAAAAGCTGAAACAAATCCATCATTAAGACGTTATTAACTCAAATCAGAGTCCATAATCCATAATAATGCTTCCTCCAGTGATAAAGTCCATCTCCTGTTGTCTCTCACATCAAGAGCTGTTTTGGCTTGTAAACAGTGCTTTATTTGTGCAGCTTTCTCTCCTGATTCAGACCTAGACCACTTTTTCACGGAGGAAGCGTTATTATGGATTATGGACTTTCAGCTTTTGTCTTCTCAGGATGTTAACTGATGGACTGGAGTGGTGTGGATTATTGTGATGTTTTTACCAGACTCTCATTCTGACGGCACCCATTCACTGCAGAGCATCCGTTGCTGAGACAGTGATGCAATGCTACATTTGTCCAAATCTGATATAGAAATAAACTTTTTCTAATCTTGGATGACCTGAGGGCGACTGCATATTCAATTTTTGGATGAACTATTCCTTTAACAGGTCAATAATGTACATTTGACTTGTGCATGTTCATGCATACTCATATCTACTAAACCTTATATACGGGGTAATGTTTATAATGTTCTGTTGTTACTTCTGCAGATCAGACCAGGTGAATGCATGAATCTGCACACATGAGGAGGTGAATGCATGAATCTGCACACATGAGGAGGTGAATGCATGAATCTGCACACATAAACTCACTCTGAAGCCCTTGTCTTTGTCTGCTTTGATCTCTGAGTCCAGGTGCTTTAGTGTGCTGGTGAAACCTCGATATATCAGATACTCTCGCACCAGATCATCCGTCCTCTCCACCGCTGAGGCCATTCTCGCATACTATCCTAATGCGCATAATACATCAAACAGAAACACGGCATTTTACATGCATCATTATTGTGCAGAGTAATTCATAATACATGCGTTCATATGAAAGTTAATAGAGTTATCAACAAAGATGAGCTCGTATAGGACACGATGTGTTTACTACTGTCTTTGCATACGATATGGTCGCGTATAAATAAATAAAATGTTTTGAATAGAAACACAGTTATTAAAACAAATGAAGCTTTTACCTGATTAATAAATGTTTTTGATGCGCCTCTTCCTGTTTTCAGTTTCCGCTTATCATGTGATCTTAAGCGTCACGTGACAGACTCGTGAGATGACGTCAGCTGACGGGCGCGCCGCCGTTCACACCCGCCGCCAGAGGGCGCGCGCACAACAATAAAACCCCTCAAGAAAGTCATTTTAATAAAGCTAATAAACTCACAAAATAGAATAAATCTGTTTTTAATTCTCATTGTCCTCTGTCTCAGTACTGATATAGTTTAGACACGTTATAGACAATATTTGAACTCTTTAATGCATGCATGCATAAGACATGAAAGCCTATAAGATGTCTGTAGTATCTTAACGCTTTCTCCTCAACAGCAATGGGCTCGCAAACTGAACAATAACATATTCAGCAAAAGCACCCGCAGGTGTTTGACCTCAGAGATGAGCCGCTGATTTCATGAAGCTGATATTCATGCTGTTTATTTGACTGTCACGGTTGAATAATCAAACACAAGGCCAGTGTAAGCGATGGTTCAGAGACAGACTGTATTTATAACCTGACTTTAACAGATTATTCTGTGAGTGCTCATCATAGACAGCTATTGGTGGAGATTCAGTGTGCCAAGGGTGTAGGTGTCGGTGTGGACATAACAGCAGAAAACAGACTTTTAATTGTTTGATCTAAATTATTGAAGTGTCTGATATTGGATCATACTAAATTCTACACCCTTTAAAATCATACCAAGTGATGTACGACTTTGTAAACAGTGCTCTGCTTAAATATAAAGAGCTCAAACAACAGATTAAGGAGTTACTCCAAATTTGACAAAAAGCTCATGCATATAATTATAAGTCAGACGTTGAAGTAAGAGTTGCTGTTTTAGTCTCGTCTGAGGAAGAATTATTCACTTGTTTGCCAATAAACCACACAGAGACATTTCTATTCTAGACAAGGAAACTGTCCTTAATCCTAAAGCAGTGTAATATCTCTACATCCGTGTCCTCTTAAGAGGAAAAAATGGTTACTAGTTAAACTGTAACCACAAATTAACCATGGTTTTGCTACAGTTTAACTATTTGTACTAATATACTCAAAAGTTTGGGATCAGTGAGAGTTTGAAGTTTCTTCGGCTCATCAAGACTGTATCTATTTGATCACAAATACAGAATATTTTGTGAAATATTATTGCAATTTAAAATAACAGTTTTCTATTTTAATATCTGTTAAAGTGTAATTTATTTCTGTGATGCAGTGCTGTATTTTCAGCATCATTACTCCAGTCTTCAGTGTCACGTGATCTTCAGAAATCCTGCACCCTCGTGTCGTTCCAAACCTGTAAGATATTCGCAAATGAAGATATTTTTGATGAAATCTGAGAGGTCTCTGACAGTAACGCAACTGTAATGTTCCCAGTCCCAGAAACGTAATCAATGTAATCAGCACACATGCGTCTGATACTCTCCAGAGTGGCGGAACACATTAACTCGGGGAGAAGAATTGTTGAATAAATTAGGTTATTTTTGTTTTCTTTGTATTCTCGTAGCTTCGTAAAATTGAAGTTGAGCCACTGATGTCACATGGATTATTTTACCGATGTCCTTACTACGTTTCTGGGTCTGGGAACATGTCAGTTGTGTTGCTGTCTATGGGAGTGTCTCAGATTTCATCAATAATATCTTCATTTGAGTTCAGAAGATAAACAAAGGTCTTACGAGTTTGGAACGACATGAGGGGGAAGGATTATTAGGATTTATAAAAAATATAAAGGAAAGAAATCATGTTAAAAGGTCATGATAAAAACGTTTTGGTTTTTCTCACTGTAAGTCAGAATGATATTATATTTAAAAGGTCCATATGTTGTAAAACATTATTCTTATTTCACACACACACACACACACACACACACACACACACGCACACACAGACACACACAGACACACACAACAACAAACGCACGCACGCACACACACGCACACACGCACACACACACACACACACACACACACACACACACAGACACACACAGACACACACGCACACGCACACACACACACGCACGCACACACACACACACACACACACACCACACAAACGCACCACACACACGCACGCACGCACACACAGACACACACACACACACACACACACACACACACACATACACACACACACACACACACACACACATATATATATATCTATAATATAATAAAAAAATATTATATTTTCAATTGTAAAACATTTACATTGTAAAAAATCTTTGGATTTTCTGAAGAGCAAAAAAAAAGCATCTTTAAGTCAATCATTTTTCATTAGGCTAAAAGATGCATTTAAATTGTGAATCTAAAGCCAGTAATTTATGATGATAATATAATATTTTAAAAAAGGTATTAAACTAAAGCAATGTAAAACAGATGTTGTAACCCACTCAATCTCATAAGTTTTATTACATTACTCTTTTGGTCAAAAATATCCCAGCCAAGTTTAACATAAACCCAGCAAACCCTTCATTTCTTCTTGTATTAGTCTCTTATTGAGTCTAATTGGCATTTGATAAATAATTAAACGCTATTGGCTCTCCACATGAGCGGTTCCCATGGAGACAGAGAGCTGATGCCATGTGAACACAGATCTATGAGTGAACAGAACTAGTGTGTGTGTGCTTCTGGATGATCTCTGAGAGACGGCGTTCTGTCTCAGTATAACGCTGTGTGTTGTGGTTTAGAGTGAGTGAGTTTGTATGGATGCGTGTGAAGTTTTGGAGTTATGCCATGTATCTTTCCTATGCCATGCTTTCATTTGGTTTGTAAATGAGTTCAAAACAAAGAGTTCGTTGCTGTTGCACGATGAAGCGCAGGAAGACCTGCAGATGCTTTCTTAATGAATCCAGCTCTTTAATGCAGTCTGTTAAATGAGAGAAGTATTAGTGCTTCTTAAATCACCTGATTGGCAACAGAGGGAGTTCTCGTCTTTTAAAACATTATTTATCTGAAGAACACAAGGTGCAGAAATACTGAAAGAAAAAAAGATGACTAAAATATGTATTTTTATTAATTATGCATTATATTTTAAATGGTAAAATATATTTACAATAATTAATTATTGAATAATATTTCATTTTTATTATTATTATTATATTATATAACTATAATAATGAATTCAACTCTAAAAGTGCTGGGTTAAATACAACCCAGCGCTGGGTAAAATATGGACGAACCCAGCGATTAGTTGTTTTTAACTAATAGTTGGGTTAAATGAGTAACCAGCCTTCTGGGCATTAACCCAACCGCTGGGTCAAAACAACTCATCGCTGGGTTCGTCCATATTTTACCCAGCGCTGGGTTATATTAAACCCAGCACTTTTTAGAGTGTAATTATTATAGAAAAATAATGCAAAAATATGATAGAATATTTGTATTATTTACATTTTAAAAATACATTTACATTGTAAAAATAATTGTACAAAATATATATTTTTTATTTATGACTTAAAGTAAAAATATTTGCTTCTCAAATTCTTTATATATTATTTATTATATTTGTAAAATGTATATATTGAATTTACACTGTAAAAATAATTATAACAAAAAATGTAAGTAAAAAAATCATAATGCAAATACATTTTATTTATATTTTTCTTACATATATATCTAAAATATATATTTTTTGCTCACAAGTGATAATGATATTAGATTTAAAATTCAATATGTTTTAAATTATTATACATTTTTTGAAATAATAAACAATTTCAGCTCAAAATAAAAACAGGAAGAAAATAAAACATGATTTTATATTTCATGAAATATTATTATTTATTGAATTTCTTTGAGTAGGATATGTATATATGACTAAAGGTAGATTTGTTTTTGCTTCTCAACATTTATTTATATATGATTGCTTATATTTGTATATTTTATTTATTGAATTTACACAGTAAAAATAATTACGACAGAAAAAAAACAAACAAAAAAAAAAAAAAACAATGCAGATACATTTTATTTATCTGAAGAGCAAAAATGCAACTTTTAGTCATCTTTTTTCCTGTATATGATAATAAAAGGTGTTTTATTAGTTCACATGTGATAATGATATAACATTTAAAAGCTAAAACATGTTTTAAAATATTATACATTTTATATAAATAATATACAATTTAAACTCAAAGTAAAAATACGAAAAACAACAGTAGCCAAAACATTATTTTATAATTCCTGAAATATTATCATGTTTTACCTTCCTACACTTTATATTTCGTAGTTTTAAATTTATTGAGTGCATTTTCACAGTCTATGGATTTGACTGCTTAGCTCGTGAATATTAATTACACGACTTGATTGGACTCTCCAGTAAAGAACGTCATCATCTAATTAATATTCATAAGAGAATGTCCAATGATCACGCTGCAACCTGTTGTTGGCGTTCACTCGGCGCTAGGACCCGGATCAAAGCGCGCCGCCGCGGGGCTGCTACAGATCCAGCCGAGAGCGCGCAGGAGCCTCACACACACTTATTAGTACACTTGAGAAGGTGTGTTTAGCTTTTGAGCGTTTCATTGAGCACATTCCCGTTCGGATGAGGCGCGGTTCGAGCGGAATAAGCGGCGGCGGGTGGCTTTGATGATGCTGAGGATGAGGATGATGAAGAGCGCGAGACACCTGTGATCACGTTCAGCACCAGTCACTGAGATGTGAGTACATCACCGGTGCAACCTCTGTTGTGCTTATGAACATCATCATATCTGCTGCTGTGGATCCGTGAGCTCGGTGTCGTGTGTGTGTGTGTGTGTGTGTGTGTGTGTGTGTGTGTGTGTGTGTGTGTGTGTGTGTGTGTGTGTGGCGGAAGCCTGAGTCACCACCAGACACACACACACACACACACACACACACACTGTGCAGCATCACAACTTGACCACAACAATTGTGAACATGAGCGATGTTTTTATCATGTAAATCGGATTCATGTCTGATAACTGCTTGATTTCACTGCTAGAATGGCTTTAGAGTGGTAATACCATGTTTTTTGGCCATTTACTATGGTACTAGCTGTCTATCATGTGTGGCACTGCTTATATTCACATGCAAAAAAAGTATTACATTTCACCATGGTACTGTCACGGTAACACTATGGACATGTATCAGGTTTTTACATTTACATTTATGCATTTAGCAGACGCTTTTATCAAAAGTGACTTACAATGCATTCAGGCTATACATTTGTATTGTCAGTATGTGTTCCCTGGGAATCGAACCCACAACCTTTGCGCCGCTAACGCAAGGCTCTACCACTGAGCCACAGGAACATAGTATTAGCTCATAATCATGTCGATTAATGCGTGTACATGTTGGTTGGGTATTTACCATGGTACTGGCTCTCTCTCTATCATGTCTGTTTCAAATAAAGATGAAATATCTCCATGGTACTGTCATGCTAACGTTTTTTTATGGAGTTAGCTACTATACCATTTTTTTTTGCACATGTACCGTGTTTTTTGAACATACCATAGTAGTAGCTCATAATCATGTATGTTACTGCTTGACTATTTTCAAGTGTCAAAGTTTTTTGGGCATTTACCTCTTTTAAGTAGCTCATAAACATGTTCAAGTCAAGTCAAGTCAAGTAAGTTTTATTGTCAATTCTTCCACATGTACAGTACATACATACAGAGAATTGAAATTGCGTTACTCTCAGACCCTTGGTGCATACAGCTAACATTAAACACTGACAGTAGACATTCAAATACAGATAAATACAGTTTAACCATATGTACATACAAACTATACAGATATACAAATGAGGACAATTGTAGAACAATAAAAAAATAATAAAAAAGAGATAAAGTGACATAAGGCACATGGCAGATAGCGTGCAAACCAGTTAAATAAAACAAAACTGCAGATGTGAGTAGTGCAAGAAAAAGAACAGTCTTTTATCAGACTGTCAGAAGAGGTAGATTACAGACAATGCTGGATGAGGTAGAGATCATTCCAGTGCTGCACAAAGTGACTGGTGCGGGTCACAGTTTGTAAGGGTGGGGGGGACCTGGGGGTGTGGACATTGGGGGGGGGGGGGAAGTGTCAGAGTTCAGTGTTGCGTGGGGTAAAAGAGGGGAGGGGGGGCAAGGACGGGAGGGAGTTCAGCTTCCTGACAGCCTGATGGACAAAGCTGTCCTTCAGTCTGCTGGTCCTCGCCTGGAGACTCCGCAGTCTCCTCCCTGATGGCAGCAGACTGAAGAAGCTGTGTGTCGGGTGGGTGGGATCACCTGCAATGCTGAGGGCTTTGCGGGTGAGACGGGTGCTGTAGATGTCCTGGAGGGAGGGGAGAGAGACACCAACGATCTTCTCAGCTGCTCTCACTATCCGTTGAAGGGACTTGCGGCAGGACGCGTTGCAGGCGCCATACCACACAGTGATGCAGCTAGTCAGGATGCTCTCGATGGTGCCTCTGTAGAAAGTGCACATGATGGGGGCCGGGGCTCTGGCTCTTCTGAGTTTGCGGAGGAAGTAGAGACGTTGCTGTGCTTTCATGGCCAGTGCTGCAGTGTTGTTAGTCCAGGAGAGGTCCTCTGTGATGTGCACACCCAGAAACTTGGTGCTGCTCGCTCTCTCCACAGTCGCACCGTTGATGGTCAGAGGAGCATGCTGAGTGTGCACTTTCCTGAAATCAACAACAATCTCCTTTGTCTTCTCCACATTCAGAGAGAGATTGTTGACCCTGCACCACCCAGCCAGGTGGCTCACCTCACTCCTGTAGTTTGTCTCATCTCGGTTGCTAATGAGACCCACCACAGTCGTGTCATCCGCAAATGATGTTATTTTTCAATAAAAGTCAGAAAATTGAGCTGAGCTGGAAACTGATAGTTTATAGGTTTAAACCTCACAAGGATTGACTTATCATTATCATTGATCACCAATAATCTGTGACACTATCCATTAAAAGAAGTGAGATACATGTCTCTTTAGTATATTAATGAGTGTTCTTTGAGTAGAAGATGTTGGGATGTACTTGGTGGTTGCTACGCTAGGGTGTTGCTATGTGCTTAAACTCCGCCCCTGCAAGCTCACATTCATCTGCATATATTTTTGAATGCCACGCCCACATCTCAACGTGCAATCATCATCATCTGATGTGTAGAACCAGAACTCCACCCTACATTTGTTTTTTTTTGCAGATAAAAAATGTGTCTTTTTAACGTTACATCTTCTTTTTGTTCAGTTACAGCGATAGCAATACCTTTATCAATATTAGTGATTTCCTGCAGCGTAATTCTGTTACTTCTATGATACATATGTGGATTTTCTGCACGAGGGCGCCCTCTAGCGTCCAGTATGAATGAAACACACATTACACTTTTAAAAATAAAGGTGCTTCACGATAGAGGTCTGCATTCCCGCGGGACCCAACCAGATGTCTTGCGCTGTGGGATTAAATTCCTGAATAAAATGCGGTAGCGGTCGGTAACTCTGGTGTAATTTGAACGGTCTCACAATATCCCGTTCCTGACGTACATTCAGAACAGCATATCTGCGCTGTATTCTTGTGGACCACAGGTACAGCCTGCGCTCAGGACTGTTATGCACGTCATGCACGCATACTTTCTCCTTCATGCGTTTGATTTGCGGGGTTTGTGTGCAGAAAGTGCCTAACGCTTCTCAGAGTGGGCTGTAGCTTACCGGTGGTGAATATACGGCCCTCGGACAGAACAGGAGGGTTGTGATGAGTGACAGACCAGAATAAGGATGGAGCAAAGTGTGGATGTGCTGTCCTTGAAGAACGTTCGACTCGGGTTTGTTTATATTTTGCTTAGCAGTTTTAAATGACAGATATCATATTTATTTATTTATTTTTCTCTGCAACACTTCCATAGAAAGATGTCAAACGAATTCAGTATTTTGACACTTTTTCCTATTGTGTTGTAAACATTAAACGAATTGTATGCTGACAACACGAATAATAAAAAAAAAGTAAAATGTTAAACGAATTGTGTCAACAAGTCAAAGTCGATAAATTCAAGACTCTTGACCACATTAATAAAATAACATACAATGTTGTGCAGACTACACTTTTATTTGTCAGCCTCTCTCTCTTTCTTTCAGTCGTGGAATTAAACGTGAGATTCTGGAAACGAGGTCTAGGCTATATTTAGAGGGAACGGTCAGGTCGGGAAGAAAAGTATTCAAAGCGGACAGCGGGTAAACAAAGAGAGAATATATATATATATATATAGCGGGAGCAGTGCCGCGCAGACCTCTTCTTCACGATGCTAAAGGAGAACCTTTTTGACTGAATGGGTCCTTAAAGAAACTTTAAAATCTGATTTAACAAAAGCGAAAGAAGGTTCTTCAGATTATAAAAGGTAAGAAAGAGATGCTTCTTTAAAGAACCTTTGACTGAATGTTTCTTTGTGGAACCAAAATTGTAATTTTTTGATGGTATTTCTGTGAAGAACCTTTTAAGCACCTTTATTTTTAAGAGTGTACATGTGTTTATAGTGCTCAATAATGGCAATCCATCTTATTTTTGGTAAAAATGTGAAAAATAATAACCTCTTTCAAAAGAAATGTTAAGCAGACATATAATAACCCACACTTTTTCCAGTGTACAGAGGTTTACAGGAGGTTTTTGTTGCATAAAAACACTCTGATGTGCCAAGCTATCAGAACCGAACCGAAAAACGTGGTTAAAAACCGAGGTACACATTGAACCGTGGACTATATAAGCGTGGTTAAAAACCGAGGTACGCATTGAACCGTGGACTATATAAGCGTGGTTAAAAACCGAGGTACACATTGAACCGTGGACTATATAAGCGTGGTTAAAAACCGAGGTACGCATTGAACCGTGGACTATATAAGCGTGGTTAAAAACCGAGGTACACATTGAACCGTGGACTATATAAGCGTGGTTATAAACCGAGGTACACATTGAACCGTGGACTATATAAGCGTGGTTATAAACCGAGGTACACATTGAACCGTGGACTATATAAGCGTGGTTATAAACCGAGGTATGCATTGAACCGTGGACTATATAAGCGTGGTTATAAACCGAGGTACACAGTGAACCGTGGACTATATAAGCGTGGTTAAAAACGGAGGTACGCATTGAACCGTGGACTATATAAGCGTGGTTAAAAACGGAGGTACGCATTGAACCGTGGACTATATAAGCGTGGTTAAAAACCGAGGTACACATTGAACCGTGACTATATAAGCGTGGTTATAAACCGAGGTACGCATTGAACCGTGGACTATATAAGCGTGGTTAAAAACCGAGGTACGCATTGAACCGTGGACTATATAAGCGTGGTTAAAAACCGAGGTACACATTGAACCGTGGACTATATAAGCGTGGTTATAAACCGAGGTACGCATTGAACCGTGGACTATATAAGCGTGGTTAAAAACCGAGGTACGCATTGAACCGTGGACTATATAAGCGTGGTTAAAAACCGAGGTACACATTGAACCGTGGACTATATAAGCGTGGTTAAAAACCGAGGTACGCATTGAACCGTGGACTATATAAGCGTGGTTAAAAACCGAGGTACGCATTGAACCGTGGACTATATAAGCGTGGTTAAAAACCGAGGTACGCATTGAACCGTGGACTATATAAGCGTGGTTAAAAACCGAGGTACGCATTGAACCGTGGACTATATAAGCGTGGTTATAAACCGAGGTACACATTGAACCGTGGACTATAGAAGCGTGGTTATAAACCGAGGTACACATTGAACCGTGGACTATAGAAGCGTGGTTATAAACCGAGGTACACATTGAACCGTGGACTATAGAAGCGTGGTTATAAACCGAGGTACACATTGAACCGTGGACTATATAAGCGTGGTTATAAACCGAGGTACACATTGAACCGTGGACTATATAAGCGTGGTTATAAACCGAGGTACACATTGAACCGTGGACTATATAAGCGTGGTTATAAACCGAGGTACACATTGAACCGTGGACTATATAAGCGTGGTTATAAACCGAGGTACGCATTGAACCGTGGACTATATAAGCGTGGTTAAAAACCGAGGTACACATTGAACCGTGGACTATATAAGCGTGGTTATAAACCGAGGTACACATTGAACCGTGGACTATATAAGCGTGGTTATAAACCGAGGTACGCATTGAACCGTGGACTATATAAGCGTGGTTATAAACCGAGGTACACATTGAACCGTGGACTATATAAGCGTGGTTATAAACCGAGGTACACATTGAACCGTGGACTATATAAGCGTGGTTATAAACCGAGGTACACATTGAACCGTGGACTATATAAGCGTGGTTATAAACCGAGGTACACATTGAACCGTGGACTATATAAGCGTGGTTAAAAACCGAGGTACGCATTGAACCGTGGACTATATAAGCGTGGTTAAAAACCGAGGTACGCATTGAACCGTGGACTTTAACTATTGTTTCATCCCATTTTATGAATCACCAAGGACCACGGTTTCAGCTACTGTTCAAGTTATCTACATCTTGATGGCCTGAGCGTGAGTAAATTCACATGTTTGTGTGAACTATCCCTTTAATTGATCGTTTGACAGGATACTTGGAGTTTTTCCAGGCTCGTTTGCTCCGTGTCGTCCCCCACACACGCAGTACATTGAGTCAAGCTGCGTGTGAAAATCTTCCAAACCAGAAAAATGATATTTTGTATTTACAGAGAAGTTCCCATGTGTGATCCTCACCACCTGAACAGAAGAGATCGTGATGCTTGTATATTACAAACGAACCCTCTTCTTGAGCGTGTTGCACTGTTGTTAATGATCCTCTGAAGGGTGTATAATAGACACAACGCTTATGATTTCAGTCACTTCAGAGCTGTGGAAATATTCAGATATTCATCTGCACGCTGCCTCGATGATAAACACAGTTATTGATAAGAAAGATGATAAAGCCAGTGATCACTCAAAACCAAATGCTTGTGGACGTGGCTCATTAGGAGCGTCATCTGATTATCACTCATCTATTAGTGCTCTTAAAATCTCATTACACAACACATATTTGCTTTTATCATTCTGCTGTGCATTGTTATATTTACTGTCTGTATATTTAATATTATATTTAATGTGCTGTTATTGGTTGCCAGGGCATTGCTGTACAGTTACTGTGGTTACCAGCACTTTTTAACATGACTTATTGGCCGTTAATTTTTCTGGACTCTTTTTAATAGTTAAATACATTTGTATTAATCAAGAAGCATGTGTATTGAATTAAAATCGTGTAACTTAAACAAATTAACATCAATTTAACACAAATTACATGTTTAGGGCCCTATGAAATGTTAAATTATTTTATTGTTACCAAATTTTTATTTTATTGTTACCCCCCCCCCCCCTCAGAAATTCTGTGTTGTGTATTTAAATTGAAGGCATAACAAATAATTAAATGTATCTTTTAATTAATGAAAACTTGAACATTTTATTTTTTGGAAAATAAATGGGATTTAATATTACAATTAAAACATAGAAATATTGTATGATTATTCCTTAAAATAAGGTTTGAATCATTTTAGTAGAAGTAGCCTATTACGTACATTGTACTGAACAACAGTCATATATTTCTGCCACGATGTGTTCAAGTGAAACCGAACTTTTATTTTGACGGGTTGTCGTGAATAGCTTTATATTTCTGTGAGATATTTATAATGAAATGCTGAAATGCTCATGAAGTCCCCCCCCCCCCCCCCCCCCCAGTGTAATGGCAGGGGCAACTGGTTGTCTTTATCATACTGATAAGCTAGGGTCCGGGTGTCGTGGATGGGTGCCAGGGTGTTGCTCTTAAGGTATTGTTGTTTCTGGTTGCTGTTATGTAGTTGCTCTGGTGTTTTGGGCAGGTTCTTTATCATGCTTTTAAATGAGGGTGTTGTGGGCGGTTGCCAGGGCGTTGTTGTTATTGTTGTTACTAGTTGTTTCTAGTTTGCTCTTATGTATTTGCTTGGGTGTTGTGGGCGGTTGCTAGGGCGTTGCGATATGGTTACTATGCTTATTGTTTGTCTTTAGTTTGCTGTCATGTAGTTGCTGTGGATATTTTGAGTGGTTTCCAGGATTGTGCTCTAAAGTTACTGTGGATACTTTTTATGTGCTCTCACGCAGTTGCTAGGGTGTTATGGGTGGTTGCCAAGTGGTTTCTTACAGTCTTAAGTGAAAAGAGTCTATAGTTCAGTGGCTTAAATCAAACGCTGCACTACTTTTTCTCTCAATTATTAATTATCAATCATCCCGATACTGAAGTCAATGCCGTTTCATGTTGAGTTTAGCTGTCGTCTATATTATACTTGCTTGATGTTTATTTTTAGTGCAGCTCAGGATCAGAGTTTATTTGACATATAAGGAGGTGTTTCAAAGGTTTTTGATGTGTTGTGTATATCATGACAGAAATCATCCAGCATTGAATGTGAATCAACTGTTTGATTAGAAACACACAGTAATTCTCACCGCAGCTCATCCTAAGGAACACTGTGTTTATCACTCAAATGAGTCAATAAAACATTGTATAATTGAAGCTGAATGAATGATGTATTAATCTGGACAGATTATCGCAGATTATCCCACTGCTAACGGATGTTTTAGAGAACTTTACAGCTCAGAAAGTGTTTTTAAACCTCGTACAGTTATCAGCGAGTTAAAGAAAGATACTGGATATGAACTTGTGCATCTGCCGCTCAGCGTGTCTCTCTGCTCGCTGGGTAATTATCTCAGGTCTGCCTGCTGCGCCCCACCGCAGGGGTCAGAGGTCACAGGGCTCACCAGCTGCTGAGGAAGAGCCCCCCCCCCGCTGGGCGCATTACCTGCACGCCAGGAACCCACAAACACCTCCGGCGGCTCTGAACAGACACGCTGATCTCCATCTAAACCCCTCAGACTGAACTCAGGACATCGTTGAGGAATAACGTGGGTGTAGAGAGAAAATCCAGTCATATACTGGAATTGTGATCGGATGTTTATCAGGTTTACTGTTGCTTTCGCTGTTAGTGATGAAACCTCTAAGATCAGTGCATGCTAGGGCTGTGCAATTAATCATAATTCAATGATTATGAAAATACAGTAATCGTGTTAAAATGATAATTCCGCCCTCTTTCAACCGGTGCTCTTTTGTTCCTCCATAAAAGGCCAATTTCATGTGCAAATCAGTAAAATCATGTATGAGACTTTAGTAAAATGGACGTGCTTGATTTATTTAAGTTGATTAGATGTATTTTTGTTTTTAAAAGTGTGACCGTGAACGCGCTTCGTTGGGAAGATTACGGTGTATGCGCTCCGAGACTGAACACAACACGGACATATAAAGTCATTTTTTAGCGCCTAAACGGTCAAATACACGCAAAAACCTGTTTTAGGACACTCATAAAACGATATTAGCAACCTTAAAAATGGCATAATAGAGGCACTTTAAGTGATACGCCTGAAAATCATCATGCAGACTTGGACAAACCGACCAACTAAAATGTGGTTGTTTTTCTGAGCTGTATTTTATAATTGGATCAGATGGAGTTTGTGATGTAAATATGTAAATATATATATTTTTTATGTGTGTGTAACATTCCTAAAATGCCCAGAAAAGCAGGTAACATGAAGGAAACATGTTCAATCTCATCTAAAGTTTCCCCCAAAGCCATTGAGGACATTTCAAACAGCAGGCCATGAAATAACAGTGCTGATCGGTTTACGTTAGATGCAGCAGTAATTGGCTTTACACACTTGCTGTAATTGCTTTCGCATGCTGTCAAGGACCTGAATGTGCTAATAGATGCGCTACAGCGACTGTAAAAGCCTCGGGGAGATGTTGTCTTTCACGTCCTAACGCTCATAAACGCATGCTCTCCTGAGGACCTCTGCCATCTCTTATGCATTAAGCTTCTGATTAATAATTCATGATGTTGCACTTATTAAATCCCGACCTGTCACTTTTATCATTTACGTTATTAGAGCGGGTGCATGTTAGCGTGATCATATTAAATCACTGGTGATCGTGCAGAGGTTCGGCGTTGGCTCCTCTTTAAGGGCCTGTGGACACGCGAGGGCTAATTGGGCGCCCTAAATAATGAATGTAGCTGAAGACGTTAAGAAATGCCAGAGAGCTTTGAAGCAGCTGCAGTCTGTGTGGACTTGTGCTCTCTAATGGCCTTGCTCTTCTTTCTATTGTCTGTAGGTTTGAAACAAACGTGGATTCACTGTCTTCTGCTGAATGCGTTTTCAGTTTTGCTGCAAACCAGTATTGCATGTTTGTGCACCATGAGCGTGTGTGCTTCATTGATGATGTGAAATCCCACATCAGCTTTCCATATACATTTCGAGTAGCTAATAATGACAGCATGCTGGTATTACGACTTAATGTGTTATATGCTGCAGAACTCTTTGCTGCATGCTGCTTTCATTTGCATGTGAACATTAGGAGCTGCATTTATCTTCTCAAAATGCATTCGTTTTTAGGCTTATTGTGTAAAAAAATAAAAGCAAAAGTCTCAAGCACACTTTCTTCCATCGCAAGGGATTGTGGGTAATATTTGCATGCACGGATGTCCAGAAGGCAATTTTTATGTAACTCTTTTATAATGCATCTTATTTATAAATCTCTTTTGTCTATAGACCTTTGTGTTTTTTGGATCTACGCACCGTATATTATTGGTCTACTGGACTTTCAGACGAGAGTATGTTTGGCGCTACGGCCTTTTCTATTTGTTGATTTAAGTTAAATTCATTTATTTTGCCAGTCTTTCATGAAGAGCTGGAGTTCTTTGTGTCGGCTATCTGACAAATGAAATGATGCAGAGTTGGGGAAGTGACTCTGGAGATGAAGTTCATGTGCTCATATATTGAGTTGAATGACTGAACTCTATATTCTGTATCTAGTGTGCATTAGTCTAGAGCTGAAGCACGTGTGAGTTTCTCTCGGTCAGGAAGTTTGTCTCGATGATAAGCCGCTTTACTGTTAATCAGCATTTCCTCTCAGGATGATGCTGTGCTGCTTTGGTGAGTTTTATCGCAAATGTGGTCGCATTACTGACATCTTTATTCAGCTCTTTTACATTCAACAAGTTCTTATTGACCAAGTCTGTCAAGCTCTGAAAGGACCAAATGAGCTTTAAGCATAAAATATTACAGTACTCCAGATATCTCAAATGATGCACCAGATGTTTTGTACAAGCTGTAAAGTAAACCGGAAGAGTTTGTCCCAACTCAACTGGCTTTGCGAGAGAACGCAAAAGGTTTGAAAAAAAAAAAAAATCCCACCACAATGTCCCTAAAAGGGCTCCGTAGTTCTCTCGTTCATTCCCGTCAAAAAATACAAATTTTCACTGAAAACAAAATCATAATACTGTATAAGTTAAGTGGTTGCACACACTGTATTTAATCTAAATTTAGCCTGAATAATTTTTTTTTGAAGGTTAGTCAACCTAATTTATTTGTTTAAATGTAGCCAAAATACATGGATTGAAACCACTTACCTTCAAAAAGATGTATAAATTCAATTAATTCGTTTTTGTTCACTCCAGTGAGTTGATCACAGCATATGTTTGATCAATTTATAGCCTTCTCAAATCATCACGACTTGCCTAAAATAAAATCTATAGATATAAAACAGTTCAAGCATAAGGCAATGTTAGTTTAAATTAACGATCTAGATAAATGTGTGCTGTTAGACGCAAACTATCCAATCGTTTGAGCGAATCTGAAGCGCGTAGGCCTATATATATATACAGGTGCATCTCAATAAATGAGAATGTCGTGGAAAAGTTCATTTATTTCAGTAATTCAACTCAAATTGTGAAACTCGTGTATTAAATAAATTCAATGCACACAGACTGAAGTAGTTTAAGTCTTTTTTAATTGTGATGATTTTGGCTCACATTTAACAAAAACGCACCAATTCACTCTCAACAAATTAGAATACTTCATAAGTGAATTGTTGGGCTTCTGGAGAGTATGTTCATTTATTGTATATGTTCTCAATACTTGGTTTGGCCTCCTTTTGCATGAATTACTGCATCAATGCATTGTTGGGTCTGGTGTCTCTCATTTTCCTCTTGACAATACCCCAAAATATACATTTTTGAGAAAACTAAAGTGTTTTTTTTACCCTGGATGCATGTAAACCTGTTTTAGGACACTCATAAAACAATATTAGCAACCTTAAAAATGGCATAATAGAGGCACTTTAAGTGATACGCCTGAAAATCATCATGCAGACTTGGATAAACCGACCAACTAAAATGTGGTTGTTTTTCTGAGCTGTATTTTATAATTGGATCAGATGGAGTTTGTGATGTAAATATGTATATATATTTTTTTTTATGTGTGTGTAACATTCCTAAAATGCCCAGAAAAGCAGGTAACATGAAGGAAACATGTTCAATCTCATCTAAAGTTTCCCCCAAAGCCATTGAGGACATTTCAAACAGCAGGCCATGAAATAACAGCGCTGATCGGTTTACGTTAGATGCAGCAGTAATTGGCTTTACGCACTTGCTGTAATTGCTTTCGCATGCTGTCAAGGACCTGAATGTGCTAATAGATGCGCTACAGCGACTGTAAAAGCCTCGGGGAGATGTTGTCTTTCACGTCCTAACGCTCATAAACGCATGCTCCTCCGAGGACCTCTGCCATCTCTTATGCATTAAGCTTCTGATTAATAATTCATGATGTTGCACTTATTAAATCCCGACCTGTCACTTTTATCATTTACGTTATTAGAGCGGGTGCATGTTAGCGTGATCATATTAAATCACTGGTGATCGTGCAGAGGTTCGGCGTTGGCTCCTCTTTAAGGGCCTGTGGACACGCGAGGGCTAATTGGGCGCCCTAAATAATGAATGTAGCTGAAGACGTTAAGAAATGCCAGAGAGCTTTGAAGGAGCTGCAGTCTGTGTGGACTTGTGCTCTCTAATGGCCTTGCTCTTCTTTCTGTTGTCTGTAGGTTTGAAACAAACGTGGATTCACAGTCTTCTGCTGAATGCGCTTTTCAGTATTGCATGTTTGTGCACCATGAGCGTGTGTGCTTCATTGATGATGTGAAATCCCACATCAGCTTTCCATATACATTTCGATCAGCTAATAATGACAGCATGCTGGTATTACGACTTAATGTGTTATATGCTGCAGAACTCTTTGCTGCATGCTGCTTTCATTTGCATGTGAACATTAGGAGCTGAATTTATCTTCTCAACATGCATTCGTTTTTAGGCTTATTGTGTAAAAAAATAAAAGCAAAAGTCTCAAGCACACTTTCTTCCATCGCAAGGGATTGTGGGTAATATTTGCATGCACGGATGCCCAGAAGGCAATTTTTATGTAAATATTTTATAATGCATCTTATTTATAAATCTCTTTTGTCTATAGACCTTTGTATTTTTTGGATCTACGCACCGTATATTATTGGTCTACTGGACTTTGGGACGAGTGTTTGCCGCTACGGCCTTTACTATTTGTTGATTTAAGTTAAATACATTTATTTTGCCAGTCTTTCGTGAAGAGCTGGAGTATTTTGTGTCGGCTATCTGACAAATGAAATGATGCAGAGTTGGGGAAGTGACTCTGGAGATGAAGTTCATGTGCTCATATATTGAGTTGAATGACTGAACTGTATATTCTGTATATTCTGTATCTAGTGTGCATTAGTCTAGAGCTGAAGCACGTGTGAGTTTCTCTCGGTCAGGAAGTTTATCTTGATGATAAGCCGCTTTACAGTTAATCAACATTTCCTCTCAGGATGATGCTGTGCTGCTTTGGTGAGTTTTATCACAAATGTGATCGCATTACTGACATCTTTATTCAGCTCTTTTACATTCAACAAGTTCTTATTGACCAAGTCTGTCAAGCTCTGAAAGGACCAAATGAGCTTTAAGCATAAAATATTACAGTGCTCCAGATATCTCCTATGATGCACCAGATGTTTTGTACTAAACAAAGTAAGTGTGATTGAAAAAGACCACGTGACATCTTTATCTACTCGGTCAATGTATGGCTGAATATGTGTTGCCATAGTGATTGTTGTGATGTCATTGTAATTATCTTAATGAGATGGAGGCATTCAGGCACACAGCCAATGATTCAACACACCTTCAGAGTCAAGAGATGAAGGCTTTCCTCCTCTTCCTCTTCAGCCGAACATCACCTTCAATACTGATGTTTATGTTTCTCAGATGATGAAGTGAGTCTGAACGGGCCGTGCTTGTTAATCGACATTAAACGGGATGAGTTGAATGCTCAAAATTAGTACTACAATTAAAATAAAAATAACTTTTTCTCATCTTATTTCAGCTAGTTGACGAAGCAGTATCTCATTTGCATTTAGATCGAACTGATAAACTAAAATAACTAAAACTTAATAGAAAAAACAATAGAAATGACAAAACACAATTACTAAAACTTTAAGTTAAATGAAACGGCTAAAATGAAAAAATACAAATTAAATCGAACTATAAATCGAAACTATAACAGTATCTCACTTATACTAAAATGACTCTGATATGAGCACTATTATATTAATAATAAACCGATCTGCGCTGCTGTCCGACATGAGCAACTGATGTTTCCCAAAGTAGAAGCTCATGCATTTTAGAAATATTACATCTCAGAAAGTCCCTTTGATTTATGAGCTGCAATATTTCATGCACTTACATTTTTCAGGCAACTGTGGCCTAATTTCAGTCTCAGATCGGAGAGGTTTCTCTGTCTGCTCTGATGCATGTATAGATACAAAATATGAAGATGTCTTGATATTTTCCAGCCTTTGGCTGTATTTATTATACAGCCTATCACACTGTTTAATACGGCTGTTATTGTCCAATCAGAGGAGCTGTCTTTTCAATCAAATAGCCATTATATAGTAATTAGCAATTCATCTAGTTTTCCACATGTATTTATTTATTTATATATATATATATATATATATATATATATATATATATATATATATATATATATATATATATATATATATATATATATACAGGTACATCTAAAATAATTAGATTAGAATATCATGAAAAAGGTCAATATTTTTTGTCACTCATTTCAGAAAGTGAAACCCATTTATTATATAGATTCATTACACAGAGTGAAATATTTCAAGCCTTTTTTTCTTGAAATATTTATGATTATGGTTTACAGATAATGAAAACCCAAAATTCAGTGACTCAGAAAATTTGAATATTACATAAATTTAAACATAAATGTCAGGCTTCTGAACAGTATGTTCATCTCTATATACTCAATACTTGGTTGGGGCTCCTTTTGTATGAATTACTGCATCAATGCGGCGTGGCATGGATGTGATCAGTCTGTGGCACTGCTCAGGTGTAATGAAGCCCAGGTTGCTTTGATAACAGCCTTCAGGTCATCTGCATTGTTGGGTCTGGTGTCACTCATCTAGATTCTCTATGGGGTTCAGGTCTGGTGAGTTTGCTGGCCAATCGAGCGCAGTAACACCATGGTCATTGAACCAGCTTTTGGTACCTTTGGCAGTGTGCGCAGGTGTCAAGTCCTGCTGGAAAATGAAATCTGCATCTCCATAAAGCTTGTCAGTGGAAAGAAGCATGAAGTGCTCTTACATCTCCTGGTAGATGTCTGGACTGGACTTCAGAAAACACAGTGGATCAACACCAGCAGATGACACAGCAGCCCAAATCATCACTGACTGTGGAAACTTCACACTGGACTTCAAGCAACATGCATTCTGTGTCTCTCCTCTCTTCCTCCAGACTCTGGGACCTTGATTTACAAATGAAATGCAAAATGTACTTTCATCTGAAAAGAGGACTTTGGAGCACTGAGCAACAGTCCAGTTCTGTTTCTCTTAGCCCAGGTAAGATGCTTCTGATGATGTTTCTGGTTCAGAAGTGGTTTGGTAGCTCTTTTACTGAAGATGTCTGAGCGTGGTGACTCTTGATGCACTGACTCCAGCTTCAGTTCACTCCTCGTGAAGCTCTCTCAAGTGTTTGAATCGGCTTTGCTTGACAGTATTCTCAAGCGTGCGGTCATCCCTGTTGCTTGTGCACAATTTCCTCCTTCCAGTCAACTTTGCATTTAATATGCTTTGATACAGCACTCCTTGAACAGCCCCCCCCCCTTTCAGTAATGACCCTCTGTTACTTACTCTCTTTGTGGGGGGTGTCAATGATCGTCTTCTGGACCGTTGCCAAGTCAGCAGTGTTCCTCATTATTGTGTTTTCAAAGAACAAGAGATACCCGGAGTTTATACTGTATGGACGTCATTTATTGAAACTCAAATGTAAATATTTTGAGATACTGTTTTTTTACTTTTATTAGCTGTAATCAAAATTAAAAAAAAAAACTGTTGAAATGTTTTACTTTAAATGTAATTAATATAAAATATATTACATTTTCACTTGTTGAAATGTTACAAGAAAAAATTTTTTTTCACCATATATATATTTTTTTTAGATATACCTGTATATGTGTATGTGTATATATATATATATATATATATTTAATCATATTAAATAATTTTCATTCCTATGCACCAACAAGAAAACACAATATTGATCTTCTAAACTATACTGCCGGTCAAAATCTTGGAATAATTATTATTTAAAAATAAAACATTATTTAAAAAAAAGTTTCTGCTAAAAAATACTGTAAAAATAATCATATTGAGAAATATTACTACAACTTGAAATAACTTTTCTATTTAAATGATCTGTTGGAAATCATTCTATGCTGATTTAGTGCTTAATTTTTTAGTAATTATTATTGGTGCTCAATTCTTTTTATTATCAATTTTGAAAAATAATTTGGAAATTGATATTTTTTTCCCAGGACTTTTTGATGAACAGAAAGAAGAGCATTTATTTTACAAAAATATTTTGCAACATTACAAATGTATTTTATTGTCACGTTTGACGTAGTATTCATTATTTCTTATATTGCTTAAACTACACTGTAAAAAGTGATACGTTAACCTTAACCTATTCATTTTAAGGCAACGGGTTTCCTCTTTTTTTTTTTTTAAGTAAATAACAATTTTAAAAAAATTAAGTGAACTTGACAATTTACTTTTTTGTATTATTATTTACTTAATAATTTTAAGGCAACTCCTCAACTTTAAGTTAAGTCATCTTATCACTTTTTACAGTGTACCATTCAAAAGTTTAGATCAGTTTCCACACAAAAAATATATTTATCACAGGAATAAATTACACTTTGTTCACATAGAAAACATCTGTTTGAAATGTTAATATTATTTCACAATTCTACTGTATTTTAAAGCATCCTTAGAGAGCAGAAGAGACTTTAAACATTACAAATCTGAATAACTCCAATCGTTGATCTCTGTCTGTCGGACTGTTTTGTGTGTAATTGTGAATTGCAGACTGAGCACATGATGAGTAACAGCAGCATCAGTCTTTATATTTTAAGAGGATTCATACGCTCTGTGTATTGAGTTACAGCTGTAAACAGGCTGCTGTGCTTCTTTCTCACAATAGTGTTTAAATCCACACGGATCTCATGGAAAATAGCATTCCTCAGATACCTGAATCCGCTCCGTAATGCGGACTGCGTGACTCTCCGGCTGTTTTTGTCCTCTGACGAGAGTTTCTCGTGGATCTGAACACATGCATGCATGAGCACGTCTGCTTTTTAGGAGTCGTTCACCTCAAATAATATCACCAACTGCCCCTCATGTCCTCTAAACCCGCTCGGCTTTTATCTGTGGAACAGAATGTCCGAGCCTCCGCTAATGAAATAAAATAATGAAGTCTCAAGCTCTGAAGAAGACAGAAAGCACCAAAGCAACTTAATTCTGTTCCTCATGAAAAGCATAATATGACTTCAGAAGACTTGGGATATAATGCACGAGTCACATTGTTATGGTGCTTTGTTTTTTATGGAGTTTAGTTGTATAGAAAGCAGAGGGATGTTTTGTTAATTATTTTCCATCCAGTCATATTAGTAGGGCCAATTAAATTTTTTTTTTTTTTTTTTCTAAATTCCTTTTTTTTTTTTTTTTTTATGATTTAATTAAATGTTAATAATCAGAACGGATGTCTAATCATTTGAACAATACAATTATTTGAGCATTTTAATAATTATAATGGCTTATTTGTTTTTTAAATTCTGTGCTCCGTTTTGTGATTTAATACAAATGTTATCAAAAAAGGTAATAAAATGAATACATACAACTTTATTACTCTTTAAAATGTAATCAAGTGAAATTTGAAAAAAAATATTTTCTCCCAAAATCAGTTTTAGTTCAGTTTTCTGTTTTGATTTTAATGTATTCCGTTTTAATGGTAATCAAAAAGGTCAATTAAATTAATAACAATTTTACAATCTATTAAAATGTTAACTATAATAGTGCCCTATGAATTTTTATATATTTTTTCCCCTCAGAAATTCTGCGTGGTATATTAAAAAATAATATATTATTCTGTGTTGTTTTATTTAACGCTACACCTATGTTATATTTACTAAATATACTGTTATTAATCTTCAAATATTCCTTTACACGGGTTAAACTCATGAAGAGATGAGGAACAAATGTATTCTCAAAAACATCGGTAATCAAATAATGCATACAACTTTAACAATTTAATATTTTAAAATGTAATCAAATGAATATCTTTGATTTTGCCAAACAAAGCGCATGCTTCAAAACTAAGATTTACTGTTTAAATTAAAAAAAAGTATGAATCAATGTGTGATATTTTGTGAAATTCCTTTAAAAATCATTTTATATAAACAGTATAATTACTTTGAGAAGTACTGTGCAATAGAGATAGCCTTGCTTTTGATTTTCTCATCCAAACTTTGCCTAATTTTGTGCCATTCTATGTTCTGCAGTAAATTCTATTTTTATGACTGTATTCCGTTCCGAGTTCTCTGCATTGGAGAAATCATAATGCTCTAGTCAGGCTTTCTTTTACCAAATACAATCATAAACACCTTGACCGGACTTAAAGCGCTCTTTCACGGCGAATCGGCACGCTCTCAGTTATTGAGTTCACAGGACTGAAGATGCCCTCCGAGACTCCTGGAGCTCATTACCCAGAATCCATCAGGCCTGTGATGTGTATGTGGAGCGGTGCATGAACACTCGCATCGCTGTACCGCATTAACCCCGATCACACATCAACACCACATACAGTCTCCAGATCACGTCTTCAGCTGCGTTTCTGTCTTTACCCATCATTCTGTCATCACATACTCACTCACAAACCTGTATGACTGAAACACAAAAGATCTTTTTCTATGCATACTATAAAAGTCGATGGATCCCAGCCTTCTTCAAGCATGTTTAAGACCGGTTTGTCCAATATTTGCCTTCATATTTCATGCTTTCCTTGACAAAGTCATTTAACACAATGTGTGTTGTAATTGGAGCAAACAATTTGTTAGCCATATGGTTAATAAAGAGAGTTATTTGAATCATAATGTATATTTTTAAGTTGACTTGTTTAACACACAAGTCAACTTAAACTTGTGTGTCAGTCGTTCTGATTCCCCAAAAGTAATCTTTTATTTAATTTCTTGATTTGTTTGTTTGTTTGCGGGGAGTTGTAATAACCTGTCCAGTAAGTTTAAGTCCAGTTCAATAACGTTAATATTAACCAGCAGTTTCTGGAAAAAGACAGTCCTCTCCAGGTCAGAATGACCAGAGGGTTTTAATGCGATGCAGATAGCTTTGGTTATTAATGCAGACGTGTGTCACTGGAGGAACAGACATCTGCTGTGCTGGTTTAATTGTGTCACATGACTGTCAGTCGTGTGTGTGTGTGTGTGTGTGTGTGTGTGTGTGAGAGAGAGAGCGAGTGTGTGTGTGTGTGTGAGAGAGAGAGAGAGAGAGCGAGTGTGTGTGTGTGTGAGAGAGAGAGAGAGAGAGAGAGAGGTGTGTGTGTGATGTGTGTGTGTGTGTGTGTGTGTGTGTGTGAGAGAGAGAGAGCGAGTGTGTGTGAGAGAGAGAGAGAGCGAGTGATGTGTGGTGTGTGTGTGTGTGTGTGAGAGAGAAAAAGAGAGAGAGAGAGTGTGTGTGTGTGTGTGTGTGTCCGTGCCAGGCCTCAGTAGTAACGGTGCGGGCGTTCTCCAGAGAGCAGAGGAAGACACGGTGATCTGGACTGGGATCAGGTCTGTGCTGGTTTAATTGTGTCACATGACTGTCAGTCGTGTGTGTGTGTGTGTGTGTGTGTGTGAGAGAGAGAGCGAGTGTGTGAGAGAGGGAGAGAGGGAGGGTGATGTGTGAGGAGAGAAGAGAGAGAGAGGAGTGTGTGTGTGTGGTGTGTGTGTGTCAGTGTCTGTGTAGTAGTAACGGTGCGGGTGTTCTCCTGAGAGAGAGGAAGACACGGGATCGAGGGATGTTGTGTGTTTAATTGTGTAAGATGTCAGCGGTGGGTGGTGTGTGTGTGTGTGTGTGTGTGTGTGTGTGTAGAGAGAGGAGCGAGTGTTGTGAGAGAGAGGAAGAGAGAGAGGCTGTGTGGTTTAAGAGACGAGTGTGTGTGTGTGTGTGTGTGTGTCAGTGTCAGTAGTAACGGTGCGGGCGTTCTCCTCCAGAGAGCAGAGGAAGACACGGTGATCTGGACTGGGATCAGGTCTGTGCTGGTTTAATTGTGTCACATGACTGTCAGTCGTGTGTGTGTGTGTGATTGTGAGTGTTCAGTGTCGATGGGATCAGCTGTGTGGTTACTGTGAGATCGTAGAGGCTGAGTGATGGCATGTAGATCTGCGGCTTCAGGAGTAGAGAGCACTCATGGTGTCTGTGGTAGTGTGTCAGTGTAACGCTGTCGGAGTAGATACCGAGATGCAGTATTTTGGATGTATTTTCTTCCATTGTAAATGTCCAGCGTTGTTTTAGTTTACACTGTAAAAAATTATTTCTCATGCTGCGTTATTTTAGTTTACACTGTACATTTTTTTCAGTGTTCTACAAGAAATTTCATTATTTCTACTTAAAAAGAAAATGTCACATATAAATCAGTGCCATTCCTTTGTAATAATTTGTGAAATTTGCTAGCAATTTCTAGGTTCAAATAATTTAACAGTAAAAGTGTAGAAGATGTGTCTGCGTTAGGATATTTAAACTACCCAGATGTTTTGGCAGTGTTTTGGAAGCATATTTGACATATTTTGCACTTTATTTTCCACCCAAAACTTTAAAAAATATGTTACCCTTATAATTAAAAAATAACTTTCCTTCTTATAGTTTAGCAGAACATTATATCTTCTTTTTCCTCACACAACAACAGAAAGTGAAGATGAATGCCGCCGAGCTAAAAAGAAGCGCCACATATATAACGATCACATGATGTTTGTGTGACTAATAGACCTAAAGTTGAATTTTAAATAGATGTAGAAATGTATAATGCTGTCCACTGCACATCTAATATCTCATTTGAGTGCAGATTTTTAGATATGATGCATGAAAATGTTGAAGATCGATGAAATATTGTTTTAGGTGAGATTTGAGAACTTTATATTGATATTCACTGATTTCATGACTATATAATATCTAAAGTAATTTCTCATTTGTAGTGCTTTTATGGGACTGTCTGTCTCGCTGTATGCTCTCGTCGGCTGTGTGAACGTTCTTGTTTTGTGTTTTTCAGTGTAAGAAAGTGTAAGTTTGAGACACTATCCATCGGTTAACCTCTAGATGCTTATTTTAGCAGCAGCACAAATGTCTGAATGTCAAAATCAGATTCTGTTGAAGATTTTGAGGCTTCACAGATGAGATACAAAGTTGTTCTCTTTATTAGTTTTTTACAGTGGTGCAATAACATGAAGTCTCTTTATCGTCCTCTGTAAGACTCGAAACGTCTCGAGCATGTGATCGCTGCGGCTGTCGTCCAGATCACTTCTGGGTTTCTGTATATTTGTGTGTCAGTGGTTTAAAGAAACAGTTCATTCAAAAAATGTATTTACTTGCTCTCGTCGTTCCAAACCTGTGCACTCCTAAAAATAAAGCTTCTTTATTGGCATCGATGGTTCCTTTCTATTCCACAAAAGATTCTTTATAGTGGAAAAATTAGGTTATTAAAATGTTCTTCACACCAAGAAAATAAAAATGGTTATTTTAGGGAACTGATCACAGGATAATTATTAACATGGTTAGTTGCTGGAACCTTCATTTTTAAGATTGCAACAATAAAAGTAGGCCGTGAACTTTAATTGAATTGTGTTTTTTAAATGTGTTTTTACACAAAGATGTATGACTTTAGAAGATTTTAGGGAATATTTTAATTATTAGTTATATGTACTACACTGATTAAATGCTGTAGGAGTTTCTTTGAAGTAATGCTGTCAAACGATTAATCTCATCCAAAATAAAAGCTTTTGTTTACATCATATATATATGTGTACTGTGTGTATATATATGAAATATATATACACCATATATGTGTGTGTATATACTTCATATATGTGTGTGTATATACTTCATATATGTGTGTGTATATACTTCATATATGTGTGTGTATATACTTCATATATGTGTGTGTATATACTTCATATATGTGTGTGTATATACTTCATATATATGTGTGTGTATATACTTCATATATGTGTGTGTATATACTTCATATATGTGTGTGTATATACTTCATATATGTGTGTGTATATACTTCATATATGTGTGTGTATATACTTCATATATGTGTGTGTGTATATACTTCATATATGTGTGTGTATATACTTCATATATGTGTGTGTATATACTTCATATATATGTGTGTGTATATACTTCATATATGTGTGTGTATATACTTCATATATGTGTGTGTGTATATACTTCATATATGTGTGTGTATATACTTCATATATGTGTGTGTATATACTTCATATATGTGTGTGTGTATATACTTCATATATGTGTGTGTGTATATACTTCATATATGTGTGTGTATATACTTCATATATGTGTGTGTATATACTTCTATATATGTGTGTGTATATACTTCATATATGTGTGTGTATATACTTCATATATGTGTGTGTATATACTTCATATATATGTGTGTGTATATACTTCATATATGTGTGTGTATATACTTCATATATGTGTGTGTATATACTTCATATATATGTGTGTGTATATACTTCATATATGTGTGTGTATATACTTCATATATATGTGTGTGTATATACTTCATATATATGTGTGTGTATATACTTCATATATGTGTGTGTATATACTTCATATATGTGTGTGTGTATATACTTCATATATGTGTGTGTATATACTTCATATATGTGTGTGTATATACTTCATATATATGTGTGTGTATATACTTCATATATGTGTGTGTATATACTTCATATATATGTGTGTGTATATACTTCATATATATGTGTGTGTATATACTTCATATATATGTGTGTGTATATACTTCATATATGTGTGTGTGTATATACTTCATATATGTGTGTGTATATACTTCATATATGTGTGTGTATATACTTCATATATGTGTGTGTATATACTTCATATATGTGTGTGTGTATATACTTCATATATATGTGTGTGTATATACTTCATATATGTGTGTGTATATACTTCATATGATGTGTGTGTATATACTTCATATATGTGTGTGATATGTACTTCATATATGTGTGTGTATGTACTATACATATTGTGTGTGTATGTACTTCATATATGTGTGTGTATGTACTTCATATATGTGTGTGTATGTACTTCATATATGTGTGTGTATATACTTCATATATGTGTGTGTATATACTTCATATATGTGTGTGTATATACTTCATATATGTGTGTGTATATACTTCATATATGTGTGTGTATATACTTCATATATGTGTGTGATATATACTTCATAATAAAAATGAAATGTGTGTATATATCTTCATATTTATTGTAGTTTGTATAACTTCATAATATGTAAGTATATAACTAACACATATAAATATGAAAAATATTTATAATGTGTAGTGAAACTATAATACATTTATATATGTTATATCTTTACTATATAAAATATTTAATAAATAAACATATTTTTCTTAAATATATACATGCATTTGTTTGTAATTATATGCATAATAAATATACACTGTATACACGCGCGTATGTAAATAAAACGTTTTATTAATTCAATTAATGCGCAAATTATTATCAAGAAATGAAATGGAAAGACTGAAAAATTATTTACTTGTAAAACATACTCCAATAATCTTTGTTTTATTTACAACTTCATAACATGATTATTTTGTATGTATTTATTTTTGGGGGGGGGGGGGTGTTGGCACTTATGCTCATTCACTTTCATTGAATGAAAAGAGGAACCTGGGAAATATGTTATATTAATAATTTGTTCATAATTTTAATTTTTACAGTTTGTTAAACTTCTAGTACATAAATCAGGGGTATAATGGCTAACACAAACTAACCAACAAAAACTGACAAGACAATATTTCTCAAGTCAGTTTAACTTGTACTAAAATAACTAAAACTGAAAAACTAATAAAAACATATTAAAAACAATGTCTAAAACTTTAACTGAAATGAAAACGAATTCAAAATATGAATAAAAGCTATAATAGTATCTAAATAAACGCAGTACACCGGTTAAAGATCTGTCACGGTTTCTTGTCTACTCAACAGGGTTTGTTGCTAACCGAATCTCATTCACTTGTAAATGCTGTAATTATGGGTAGTGGGAAATCCAGGTCATGTTTTCCCACAGGCCTTTGCTCCGTCTCGTATTCTGTTCGTTTGATTTAAAGTGTTTGTATGTCAGAAGATCTTCTCCTCTGCTCAGCGAGAGCACATTCTGCTGATTTTTACTGTAACATTTAATGTGCGTAATGTGATTAGTTTCTGATGGAAATCATGTATGATGGGAAATGATAGAGCCTCTTATGACATCATCACAGTGAACCAATCAGAGCGCAGTACCTGTCCCGTCTCAGTCAATTAAAACTGTGATATTCTTTTTCTGAATTAAAAACTGCGCTTGCTGTACTATCAACCCGCTAGCAACTTTATAACAACATTCAGAACATGCTAGAATGATGGAAGAGGCTTTTGCATGGATAAAAAGCACTCTTTATTAATATTCTAGTTTAACGCCCTTTCTGCTGCCTCTAATTGTCTAAATGTCACCGTTTGTCTGATCAAATGTCATGCATTAGACCTGCTTTACCCAGAATTGTCTGGAAGGTTCCTGCGCGTCTGTCTGACCAGCAGATCGGCTTGATTAACTACATGTAATTAGTTAATGAACGAGACATTGTATTCCGAACAATACTAATGACAGACGGCCAGAAGAATCTGGTTACGTTTGACTGGACCTGATGTGATGTGTGTAAATCGCTTTAGTATCTGTTGAGATGTCAGAGGTCTCTGTTCTGTTGATTGAGTTTGTTTTTAAGGTCATCTGCTTTGACCCTTCATTCAGCTGAAGCTCGTTTTCCTATTAACCAGCGTCTCTGACATAACCCATTGATCTGCTCTGAATGCTTTCTCATACCTCGGTTCAGAGCCATTCAGAAACAGTTTCACTTTCATAGATAAATACTTTTAAAAACAGCTCAAGAGTGTTTGATAACCGGATATTTACATTTCACTACTGATTATATCCTTTATAATTGAGTATGTGACGAATAAAAGCACCTTGAACCCTTGATATCAGCCAGTGTTGTTATTGTTTATTGAAATAAAATATAAAAAAATAACTTATTTTATTTCAGTTAGTTGTCAAGACAAAATTGTCCATTTAATTTAAGTTTAAGTAGTAATATTAGAAACAATATAACTTAACTATATAGACATTAAATACATACATGCATATATTATATAAAAAAATGACAAGAACAAAATTATATTTACTCTAATTTGAAAATTACTATTAATAAATACTATAATAGAGTATATTCAGTTAGTTGCCAAGGCTGCATGTTTAAGTTGAACTAAAATGACTGAAATTAAAATATAACTTAAATAAAACTAAATAGACATTTACCAAAAAAATTATAATATTGCATAATGTATGTAGTATTGACGAAGGTGATTCGTCTGTGATTATGAACACGATATTGCCTAGCTTATCAGTGATTAGTCTCGCGTAGCCATGAATATATGTCTGCATTCATTGCTCAAGTCCCGCCCATAAAGCCGTTTGACTGACATGTCAAACAACCAATCACAGTTCGTTTCGTTCAGCGTCACGTTTCGGGGCGTGGAAATGTCCCACAATAACAAACCGGTGTGTGAAACTCTCAATGTACTTTAAAATTCTGTGGCACAACTTTAAATATTTCACATACTTTTGGAAATCCAGCGTTCAGTCTACTCTGATAAGCGTCACATTTGTAAACACGACGGCGTTCTTCTTTCGCGAGGGAGTTTGGCGCCACGGCATCTTTGTTTGCTCTTAACGTTAAAGAACGCGACATTCAACCAATCCGACGACGACTTCTACACTCCTGAAGTGTTTCCAGAAAAGTGTAGCATACGCATCCGACGTTTAGCCAACGGTCCGTGGCTTATCAGTGATCTACGGCTCTGTAGTAAATGCTGCTGAAAGCATGTGATGATGATTTACTACTAATCACGAAACCTGTCTACTGACGAGATGCGCTTGATAATCCCCCCTAATTCAGTTGCCAAGGCATCATTTCTACATTTTATTTAGTTTTAAGTAACACTAAAATTACTAAAACTAAAACTGTACAAAAAAAAATCAAAAACGAAAAACTTAAAACAAAATAACTGTAAAAACACATAACAAAATATCTAAAACTTTGAACTATTTCAATTTGTTTTTTATATTTTTGCTTAGTTTAAGTTGAAGTAATACGATTACGGAATACAGTAGGTTTGTGTTAATTGTGTTAAGTTGTTAATCGCTGAAAATATTATCCATATTGTCATATATACACATTTCTCATTTAACACACCTCACCAGAAACAGTAACACAATTAATAATACAATTACTAAAACTAAAACTAAACATGAATACAAATTAAATAGACTAATAAGAATGACAAAAGCGCAGAACTTGAAAATGGAAAATACTACTATTAATAAATGCTATATATTTCTGATCCTAAAATAACACTCTCAACATGCTCAAAGTAATTCAGCACACCTTAGCAACCGCATAGCACACCATGGCAACTGCAGCCCAGCATCATGATTTTGTCCTTTGCTCAGGTGAACACATCATCTTCAGTGGATGTAGAAATCGAGTGTGTGTTTTTCGGGGTTTGTCAGCCGCAGGGCTCATGGGAGGTTGTTCTAGACCTGGTGCAGGGGGTCTCTGGCCCGGTTTGATCCCTGTGTAACACGGACCTCTGAGAGCGTTTCACAGCACAGATAACCTTTCCACAGCTTCACTGCCAGCACAGATACAGATGTCACGCAGAGACCCTACTCGAATCCATCAGTCTGGTTCCACTGAGCATGTGTGTTTAATCTAATGAGCTCGGGCTCATTGTGATGGGAATGAAAGAGCTTGGGGTCAGACGTAAATCATATTAGATGGACTCTTTTGTTCAAACTTTAGTCAATATGTGATTGTTCAGTCTTCTCGGGCCAGTGCTGCTTTATTTGATTAAGGTGCAAACCAATTACCAACAACAGAAAAACAGATTTTTGTGTGTAAATTGATCAACCACAGATGTTTTCTGCATTGTTTGCTGCTTGTTCTAGTTTCAAGTCAGATGTCTCAGCTTCTGGACGAATGGATTTATCTCTTGAAAAATGCCAAGTCAGTTTTGAACCATTTAAAAGAAATAAACTAAAAAGCTGTGCATTGAAGTAGACCGAGAGCACATCACTGGTCTCATGTTTAGTCTCACATTAATGCTGTTAAGGTTCTACCGAAGTCATGCTGAATTCCACCGTGCATGAAAAAAAATGCATTTCATAATTGCACGCACCAAAATGCATTTGTAGTTGAATGCATGACTCATTTAATAATTGAAAGCAACAGAATGCAGTTCTAAGTTGCATTCATCAAAATGCACACAAATATTATAGACTTTAGTCCGTCTGTCCATTAAAGCATTAAATGAGTCCAATTTGTTTCCCCTTCTACATATGATTATGATGATTATGTGTGTGTTGCACGATGGGCAGTGTGTAATTTAGTTGTTTATTGTAGCTTATGTATTCACTGTGGGTAGGCTAGTGATGTATGATATGTATGTAGTATATTACTTGTATTTAAACAGCAGATATCATATTGTAAGCATGCAAGACAATAAAGTTGATATTATCTGTAAGCTCAGTACTTTCCTCAAGTCACAGTTCATTTTATATCTGTAGTGAATGCACAAATAAAAGAGCTTGAATTTGTTTAGATATTGAGATCTTTTGTTTGTATTTGTAGATATTGTAAAGTCCATGTCTTCAGCGTGACTTGTGCATTAGATACTTTGTGGTTTAAAAACACTGTTTGCGGTACAATCACTCCTCCAGGCAAATGTACACAACCTTTTACTGAAATCAATGTCTTGTTCCAAACCCCTGAACAACAGACGTGACACGGGCTCCAATTTGTCAGTCAACACGGTTTATCATAAACACACAGGACACTTCTACAGCCTCTGGGTTTGGGCTGGTCTTCTGATCATGACTAGTAGATTTGATTTCAGCTGTAGTGTGCTTCTCACATCACGTCATATAAAAGTGTCTGAGTGACATTAGTGCTTGATCTGCTTGTGCTTTTGTGATTATTTACACTAATGTTAGTATCCATGCATGCTGTCGGGTAAATGATGGATTTCATGAAACCTGTCAAGAACATGTTTGGTGTAGGGGTCGACCGATATGTGTTTTTCAGGGCCGATACCGATACCGATTATTACAGATCAAGTAGACCGATAACCGATATTTTGAACCGATATACGTGTCTGGTGTAAAAATGAAAATTAATGCCAAAATTAATAATAACAAGAGCTCTGACAAAAAACGTTCTTTAAATGCTTTTAAACATGTCTTTAATTCTGAAAACTGTTAATAACAACAACATTTCCGTTGATTTTAATTTACAGTACAGTGCAAATGAAGGCATAAAACATTAATTAAATTGATCTTTTAATCAAATGAGAGTTAGACTTTATTTTTGGCAAACAAATGAGTTTACTATTAAAATTAAAACATGGAAGAAATAGCGTATTGTGTTATTATTCTCAACAAAAGTTGTAATAATTGTTGTAGTTGTATTGCGTATATTCTACTGCACCACAGTAATATATTCGGCTAAACCGAACTTATATTTTGACAGGTTGCCATGAGGACCTTTTAAGTTTCTGTAGCCTATGTATATATGATATGACGATCGTTTTACTCAAATGAAACGGTCAAATGCTCGTGAAGTGACTCTGCGAGCAGTTCTGGGGATGTTGTTCATGTATTTATGTCCTCATTTATGCTGAAAACACCGCGAGCTTCACACGCTCTTCATGTATGTGTGCAGTAAACGAAACCGCACGTCTGTGTCATTCATTAACAGAGATGCAGAACATGCAGGATTCATATTTAAAGTGTTTTTGCGGCTTAATATTTATAGATACTAGTCCATAGCCCGAGTCGATTTAAGTGTACTGACCTACTTTTGATTAATTCATCCAAACTTCGACACATTCCGCGACATTCCGCGTTATACGGTAAATTCCATTATATGACAGCATTCCGCGATTCGCCCGCATTTTCCGCATCGCGGACATCATAGTGGATTGTGATTTATTGCAACTTCAGCAACGTCTGCTGCTGCCTTACCTTGAGAGACAACTGATGCGTGATCACTGAGGCAGCTCCAGTTAGCATGTGCTTTCGGTGTGAGACTGCCTTCAGTTTTCCGCGTTGATTGGTCGGACTCGTGACTCTCTACATATCAGATGAGCGGTGGGCGGAGATTGCTCTCAGAGATTGAGAGATCGCCTCACTCTCACAGAGTGTTGAGCTCAGACAGGCTGCATCGAGCCAAATAGTGCATTTAAACATTAAATAGTTTCACCTGTATTATTTATTCACCAATAAATAATGTCACCTGTAAATAGTATGTTTGTTTGCATAAAAAAAAAAAAAAAAAAATTAAAAAAAAAATTATCGGCAAATATGTTTTGAAAATGGCCGATATCGATAATCGGTAAAATGCTTAATATCGGCGCCGATAATCGGCCAGGCCGATAATCGGTCGACCCCTAGTTTGGTGTCATGTTTTAGCCCAAAAGAAAAAGAAAGTACATTGGTCAATTTTAAGATTTTGGTCTTGCTTCTATAATCTGTCTCTTAAAATACACCTTTAGGTGTTTATTTATTTATTTGTGCACATATATTTTCTACTATAGATTTCAGTTCCAATACTTTAAATGTTTATTTCTCCACTTCAGCAGCGCTTACATGCACCAAACTCCGCAGTTTTATTCCTATCTACTGTATATTCTGACGGGTTTCACTGAAGGGTTTGTTCATACAGTGGTGTATACACAAGTAAACACAACATGCAGTTTTTGAATGAAGTTTTTTTTATTATGAAGGGAAAACAAAATCCAAACCCACATGGCCCTGTGTGGAAAAGTGCTTGCCCCCTAAACCTAATAACTGTTCGGGCCACTCTTAGCAGCAACAACTGCATTCAAGTGTTTGCGATAACTTGCAATGAGTCGGTTCCAGCGCTGTGGAGGAATTGTGGCCCACTCATCTTGGCAGAGTTGTTGTAATTCAGTCACATTGGAGGGTTTTCGAGCATGAGCCGCCTTTTTAAGGTCATGCCACAGCATCTCAATAGGATTCAGGTCAGGACTTTGACTAGGCCACTCCAAAAAACACTCACACAGGGCCATGTGGGTTTGGATTGTTTTCCCTTCATTAAAAAACCCTTCATTTAAAAACTACATGCATGTTGTGTTTACTTGTGTTATCTTTGATTAATATTTAAATTAGTTTGATGATCTGAAACATTAAAGTGTGACAAACATGCAAAAAATATTACAAATCAGGAAGGGGGCCAACACTTTTTCACACCACTGTATATCATTCACACTGATTTATACTACATTTTATTTCTAAAATCATGCTGAAAAGTGTTTTTTTTCTGTCTGTTGACAGTATTTTCTGATTTTTGCAGTGATAAATACTGTAAATGGGATTTACTGTGATGTAATTGCTTTATGAAAGTGCCCTATTAACTTGTGATGTCTTATGTTAAATGTAAAACAACAGTAAATCATCACTGTACAACACATCGTAATGTTATAAAATCGTTTTCTTGATGTTTGTTCTGATTCTTGTGTTATAATGTGCACTGAACATGACCGGTTCGCTGAGATCTTGCGGTGCGCATTGGGATTCAGTGAATCAGGGCTGAACGCACACATGGAGTGGCATGTTTTAGTTTTAGGAGGCGGTGAGGTGTGTGTGAGAGACTCAGAGATCTGCTGATCATGATGAAGCGGCTCTGGGTCATGTGCTGGACGAGCCGCACACAGATGAATGAAGCTCTATTCATCTCTTAACTCTAGTGAACTCTAGTGAATGTGTGAGCGCTGATGTGTTTACTGCAGCGTCTCCAGCCCACACGTATAAATGAGATTATCTGAGCGCTGTAGAAACGGCCCCGGGGCCCACTGGACCTTGAGACCTTCTGAGAGAAAGAGAGAGAGACGCAGCTCTGTCACGCTGAGATATTGTGCAGTCTGTCTCTTTCTGGTTTCTTTGGCCTTGATGTGTGTTATTGATTGAGCAATATGGGCTTTTTAATAGCGAGCAGAGTTGGCAGAGTTATATAATTGCAGAATATGTGTTATGTATATGTGTGTGTGTGTGTGCATATGTACACAGACACACATGTGCATACACACAATTTTTTTTTTTTTGCATTTCAATACATTTTACAGTATATACACACACACACACACACACACACACACACACACACACACATATATATATTTGAAAATGTTCATCTTAAAACATTTGTTTTTGCAATTTTTGTTAATATTTATAATTATTTAATAGTATAAATGATCAGTATGTATATACACACACATAAATCTATAAATGGGTGTAAAAATATTTTTTTCTCAAAGTTATTAAATATGTATTTTAAGTTAATTTAACAGTTTCAATGATTTTCTCTTATTTACAAGAGACAATCATGTACGTTTCTTCTATTTTCTTTTATTTAATTGTGTGTGTAGGATTCAATACTAATACGCGATACGCGAACAAAAATACAAACTGAAAAGCCTGTGAATTCCAAGTTGAAAGGTTCTGAGAATGTTCAACATCTGCATTTATTTTATTGTTTTACATTCATTTTGTTTTCTTTAGGAATTATTTTTCATTGATACTAAGCAGATGTATTTTTTTGTTCAGACCAAAATTTTATCACGTTGTATATTACAATTGTAAACTTAAACTGTGAACCTTTTAAAGCAGCGTCTTTTTTATCAAATACATTTTATACATTTAACTAAAGAATCATGCAAGCACTTTAATTTTTCCCCCTTGACTCGTACTGCACAAAAAGGGGTTCAATAATGCTGAATGTTACAGGACTGATTATTTCAAACGCAGATACAGAAATGCTAAGGTTTGCATATGGTGGTGTGCTCTTAATGGCAGCTTTTCTAAAAATGTATCCTATTCCTAAAATAAGAAATATCCCAATATATCGGCTTGCTTACAGTATCGCAATATATCGTATCACAACCCCTGTATCGTGATACGTATCGTATCGCAAGATTCTTGCCAATACACAGCCCTAGTACAATCAGATGACGGACTTTGAAAAAGAGTACGTTTTCTGTAAAGATAACAGGCTTGTACTAATCGTGGACTGTTTATTTGCACAGGCTAGCACTGCTAATGCCAGAGCTTGAGCTCTTGAAGCTCCGCCCTCTTCTCCGGGAGCAACAGCTCATTTGCATTTAAAGCAACATACTCCATATCAGAGCGTTTGTGCTCATACCCTAAAAGAGCTAAAACTTACCATACACACTCTGGGGACATCAGAGACTTATTTTACATCTTGTAAAAAGGAACATAATAGGTCCCCTATAAGGTGGATTTAATATGCTCACTGTGTGTGTGTGTGTGTTGTATTGATTGATTGTGGTTGCTGTAATATCCTCATGCTGTCTGTTGTGCAGGTTCAGCTCCAGCAGCACTATGACCGATGGAGATTACGACTATCTGATCAAACTCCTGGCTCTCGGGGACTCCGGAGTAGGCAAGACCACCTTCCTCTACCGCTACACCGACAACAAGTTCAACCCCAAATTCATCACCACCGTGGGCATCGATTTCAGGGAAAAGAGAGTGGTTAGTGTCTGTTGGCCGGACGGCTCTTGAGTTACGAGCTTTGATGTTTCCTGCGAGTTCGGCCCTCTATCCTCATGTAATTGGCTCATCATTCTGTGTGTGTGTGTGTGTGTGTGTGTGTGTGTGTGTGTGTGTGTGTGTGTGTGTGTGTGTGTGTGTGTGTGTGTGTGTGTGTGTGTGTGTGTGTGTGTGTGTGTGTGTGTGTGTGTGTGTGTGTGTGTGTGTGTGTGTGTGTGTGTGTGTGTGTGTGTGTGTGTGTGTGTGTGTGTGAGAGAGAGAGTCTGAGGGTGATAAAGTTTATTGATGTGGATCATAAAGTGTGAAGAGCCACACACAATGGACTTCACACACTCCAGCAGCATTAAAAGAGCAAATCTCTGAGACGCCGCGAGCAGATCTGAGCTGACGGGAACGATGAGTTCAGATCGTTTACAGACATGCTGACGTATCTGAAGAAGCTTTACTGTCTCTTACAGGAAATCTGGAGGATTTATATAAATATAATAGAACTATATATAATAGTTAATGCACTGGCCCCGTCCCCAGACCTGTACGTCATCTTACATTTCATACTGTTGGCAAATATGATGCAGGGCAACAACTCCATAAATGCAGATATAAAATAAAGATATTGGGGCAAAAATGCTCCTGTATGAGTTTTTGTCTCATATTTAAATCATATGATAAGCGATATCACACGTTTGCCCCGAATATCATGAGTTTAAATATGATTTTATACAACAGTTCAGTAAATAAGAAGTTAATATTGTGTTATAGTTTAAACACAATATTGTCTGTTTTTGCTCAGTTTTGCCTACAAAACTGTTCTACTCACTCACGGTTTGGTTTGTATCAGGGTTTTAGAGTCACGGTTTCGTTACGGTTCAGTATGTGCTACATGTAGGGAAAAACTATACTGTCAAAAAAAGTAAGAGAATAAAAACTAGTAATCTAACTACAAGCAACAGCACAAATATATACAGTAGAGCAGGTTTTTAGGTAGGTCTAAGATGAGTTTTTAGGTACAGAAAGTAATCAAATATAAAATAACATTGCATATTTGTCTGTATAAATTCAATAAGAATCTTTATCTTTATTTGTGATCTTTAGGTCACAAAAGCTATTCAATTAAGAGCAGTGAGTGATTTCCTTGTTGCTGTCACTTTAAGAGAATGCGCTGATTCTTTAAGTTAAACTGACTATGTCTGCTAGGATACTCACCAAGATGGGCATTTTGACAATTTTTGTGTGAATTTGTCCATTCAAACCGGGTGTGCCTCACATGTCCGGAAAAGTGAAGCTGCGGGCTCTTTGATCGCCCCCTGGTGGCTGGCTGCAGAACAGGTCATAAACCCCATCCTCTCCATGTAAACGAGTGGGACTAGAGTCAAAATAAAAACATTAATTACACTTCAAATGCAATTTCCCCAAATATGGGTTTGGTCATTTAAGGTAGTTGTTATCACTCTGATATATGTTCAATTGCTCATTTTTGTGATAAGTTTGACTTTAGCTAGTAATTTGATGCTATAAAAACGGGGCGTGTCATTATGGCTGATTGGGTCAATCAGAGAACAAATATATTTCCACTTAACAAAACAGTTTTTTGTAATCGTGTAAGTTTGAACAATAACAGCACTGTATAACAGCTCTTGCTCTGTCGCGTTCTGAATTGCATTTTGACACGTTTTAGAACGCAACAATTTCACTTTAACAGAGTTTCAGTGTTTTGGATTAAATGAATGTTCATGACTCCCAGTAACACAAGACCACTGGCTCTTCTGTGTGTGTGTGTGTGTGTGTGTGTGTGGTGTGTGTGTGTGTGTGTGTGTGTGTGTGTGTGTGTGAGATAGGGCTGTGCGATATGGACAAAAATTATATATCACGATTTTTTGATTTTTTTTTCGATTTCGATTTTAATCACGATTTTGACACAAACAGACATGCTTTATCTTACACATCTTACTTGTTTTTGCACATCTTGTTTTGCACTTTTCTTTATTCTATTACACATTTTACTCTTTATTTCTTTTTTTTACCTATATATATATGCTCTTGTGTGGTGTTACTTTTATATAATTTTTATTCTTTGCACTGCAAATTTTTGAATTTGCATTTAGAAACATTAGCTTTAAGACAAACTATTGCTTAGCCTATTCCACAGGGCATTCTTGACAATTTTTGTGTGAATTTGTCAATTCAAACCGGTGTGCATCACATGTGCTGAAGTGAAGCTGCGGGCTGCTTTGATCGCCCCATGGTGAGCAAGCTGCAGAACAGATCTTCAGAAAGACGCTCTCATGCTAAACGAGTGGGACTAGAGCAAAATAAAAATCATTAATTACACTTCAAATGCAATTTCCCAAATATGGGTTTGGCTCATTTAAGTAGTCCTTATCACTCTGATATATGTTCAATTGCTCATTTTCTGTCCATAGTTTGACTTTAGCATACTAATCTTGATGCTGTAAAACCGGGTCTGTTCTGTTCTGCTGCATTCTGATTGGTCAATCAGAGACAAATAGTCATTCACTTGCAAGCAGTGTTGGGGCAAGGTGCAGTTGAACAATAATCAGACTGCTATAACAGTCTGATTGTGGTTAGAAATTCGCATTTAGCAATCTTCATAATCGAGTTCAGTGTTTTGGATTAATCGAATGTTCATGATCCCAGTAACACAGACACTAGCTCTCGTGTGTGTGTGTGTGTGTGTGTGAGAGAGAGTCTGTCTGTCTCTCTCTGTGTGTGTGTGTGTGTGTGTGTGTGTGTGAGAGGTCGTGTCTGTCTCTCTCTGTGTGTGTGAGAGTGTCTGTCTGTCTTCTGTTTTGTGTTGTGTCTGTCTTCTCTGTCTGTGTGTTGTGTGTGTTGTCTCTCTCTCTCTCTCTGTCTGTCGTGTGTGGGTGTGTTCTCTCTCTCTCTCTCTCTCTGTCTCTCTGTCTCTCTGTCTCTCTGTCTGTCTGTGAGAGAGAGTCTGCAAGAGAGAGATGTGTGTGTGTGTGTGTGTCTCTCTCTCTCTCTGTGTGTGTGTGTGAGAGTGTCTGTCTCTCTGTCTCTCTCTCTGTCTGTGTGTGTGTGTGTGTGTGTGTGTGTGTGTGTGTGTGTGTGTGTGTGTGTGTGAGAGTCTGTGTCTGTGTCTGTTGTGTGTCTGTTGTGTGTGTGTGTGTGTGTGTCTCTCTCTCTCTCTGTGTGTGTGTGTCAGAGAGTCTGTCTTTCTGTCTGTCTGTCTGTCTGTCTGTGAGAGAGAGTCTGCGAGAGAGAGAGAGTGAGTGTGTGCGTGTGTGTGTGTGTGTGTGTGTAAAAGAGAGTGAGTGAGTGAGTGAGTGAGTGAGTGAGTGAGAGGACGTGCAAAGCATGTTTCCACCCACTAAACGAGCCTGCGATGATCTAGAAAAGCTGGATAATGAGGCCTGTATTTCTCGAACACACTCCCAGTATGAATCATCCGAGCTCAGAAACACACACGAGAATCCATTATCAGTGACACGCGGTCACATCATGTCAGGAACAATCGTCCAGTATTCTCCAGCATTAAAAACACAAGCTCATACCTCTCCATGTAGTGCCATAACCCTAGATTAGTACCATTTCAAATGACTATCTCTTTTCTACTCACTTCAGTACTACTACTGTTTTTGAAATAGTTTTATTGTCATTTTTATTTCTTCTAAGCACACAATTATTTATTGCCGGACACATATTTCAGATGTTTATTAATTTAAATAGTTTAGTCTATTAGTTCTTACGTGTATCCTATTCTTCTTTCTTTAGGACTGTTCTTATTTATTTATTGGTCTATTCATTTTTAATCTCAGTTTATTGTAGTTTGTTTCTCTTTGTAAGCACACAATTATTTAGTGCCAGACACAAAGCCCTGATTTATGTCATATTTATGATCTTTTTCTGTCTGCAGTATCTTTCAGATTATGTTATTAATTTGTTTGTTTATTTACTTACATATTTAGTTTCTACTTTAGGACTTTTCTATTTATTCATTTATTTACATAAATTTCATTGCTTTATTGTAATATGCTGCTTCCTTTTATGCACATGATCATTTAGTGGCAAACGCAAAATCCTGATTTATTTCATATGTTTATATATTTATTTAAAATATTATATTTTATAAATGCATCATTCATTCATTCATTTAGTTTCTATAAATTGTAACATTATATTTTTCTGCTTACTTTAGGACTGTTCTTTTATTTTAATCTGCTTAGTTTTTTGATTATAATATGTTTCTCCATGTAATCACTCGATTATTTAGTGTGCTTTTTTTGGGTGCTTTCTGCTCTTTTCCTTCGGAGACTCTTTAAATGTCACAGATGAAGTGAGCAGGAAGCATTTCTCCCAGCATGCCGTGCGGCGCAGGCAGATCAATAACCACATCCATCTGAAGTACAGCGGTTTCCCGGCGTCTCGATCGTGTTATTGAGAGTTTATGTTTGGCGTCATAACACCTCCAGAGACTAGGTTTGGTGCTGATCTCTGCTGGTCTGTGTTGTTCTGCAGGTTTATACCACAAACAGCCCCAATGGAACGACGGGAAAGACGTTTAAGGTTCACCTGCAGCTCTGGGACACGGCGGGACAGGAGAGGTGCGCTCTTCCCTTCATAGTCCTCATCACGTTCCCATAATCTCCATCTGTGTCGTCCTGACCAGGGCTTTTCAATCTTAGAGATGCCTTGGACCCCGAATGAGATCAACCACACGCAGTGGACACTCGTCTTAAAACGAAGAGTTCAAAAACAGATAACTCACAAATCATGTTTTTCATCATTAATATCAATCAGACTGCGTGCGGTTGGGTTATTTTGATCAGGTTAAAATAACTAAAAATACAGCTAAATAACAATAAATACTCTTCAAATATATTCCACTGCTCTAATACATTTATTTATTTTAATTTATTGTTTATTATTTTTATTGTTTGTTTATTTTAATACTTTAAAAATGTATTATTTTAGTCTAAGTATTAATGCATTTTAAAATAATAGTTTAAATATTTGTATTATATATTTATTTTTTATATTGTTTATTTCACATTAATGTGTTTCATACTCACTAGAGTAGTGCTCTGTTAAATGTATTATTTATTTATTTCAATTTAATTATTTTAATGTATTTTAATATACTTTTTGGTTTTTTTAGTATAGTTATTAGAATCTTATTTATTTACTATGCCTTTATTATACATATTTTTACTCACTAAAGGTAATTGGTAATTTAATTATTTTTATTATTTATTGAAACTTTATTTATTTTTTTTTTTGTATATTTTACATTAATTTTTCACTATACATACTCTACTGCTAGATTGATTAAAGTGCCTCTATTATGCCATTTTTAAGGTTGCTAATATTGTTTTATGAGTGTCCTAAAACAGGTTTACATGCATCCAAGGTAAAAAAAAAAAAAACTTTAGTTTTCTCAAAAAATAGCTTTAGTTTTACCTCATTTCTAAATAATTCCTAAACGACTCGTGCGAAAAACAGTTTGAAGAATCAGTCTCTCTAAACCCCGCCTTCCACTGCTGTGATTGGTCAGATGGTGCAGTGCTTTGTGATTGGTCGACCGCGTACAGCGCGAATGACAGCCATGGACAGACATTATGCAAATGTGTTACTTTGTGACGTACAGCCGTAACAGAATAAGTTTCGAATTCCTGACGACTCGTTTAGGCGATTGTGAACTTTATTTATCGTGCACTGTCGGCTTCACAACTTTGCTGAAAGTTTATGTTCACATACTGCTACATGACGCACTGCATGAAAGATAATATTCGAAAAGGCATAATGTCTTTAATTAATGCCTAACCCTAACAATTCTAATTCATTCATAATTCATAATGTCTTTAATTAATGCCTAACCCTACCAATTCATTCATTCATTCATTCATTCATAATTCATAATGTCTTTAATTAATGCCTAACCCTACCAATTCATTAATTCATTCATTCATTCATTCATTCATTCATTCATAATGTCTTTAATTAATGCCTAACCCTACCAATTCATTCATTAATTCATTCATTCATTCATAATGTCTTTAATTAATGCCTAACCCTAACAATTCATTCATTCATTCATTCATTCATAATTCATAATGTCTTTAATTAATGCCTAACCCTAACAATTCATTCATTCATTCATTCATTCATAATGTCTTTAATTAATGCCTAACCCTACCAATTCATTCATTCATTCATAATTCATAATGTCTTTAATTAATGCCTAACTCTAACAATTAATTAATTCATTCATTCATTCATTCATTCATAATGTCTTTAATTAATGCCTAACCCTACCAATTCATTCATTCATTCATAATGTCTTTAATTAATGCCTAACCCTAACAATTCATTCATAATGTCTTTAATTAATGCCTAACCCTAACCATTCATTCATAATGTCTTTAATTAATGCCTAACCCTAACAATTCATTCATTCATAATTCATAATGTCTTTAATTGATTGCCATTATTATTTAATAATTTAAAATATATTTGTTAATTCAACTATGTATTTATTTCACTATAACTATATTATATATATATATTATATATGTATTTATTTTGACTTTGACTCGGTCTGGTTTGGACGGCTGTGATGTGTGACACACACTGTAGAGGACACTGATCAGAGATTGTGCTTTCTTCTCCGGCTCAGGTTCAGGAGTTTGACCACGGCCTTCTTCAGGGATGCGATGGGTTTTCTGCTCATGTTCGATCTGACGAGTCAGCAGAGTTTCCTGAACGTCAGGAACTGGATGAGTGAGTGAGCGCAGGCGCACGACTAACTAACCAGCACTAACCAGTTCTTCATGGTCATGCGACATGGAGAACTAACTCTTCATGTTGCATGAAGATATTTAGTAAATGTCCTAATTTAAATATATCAAAACTTCATTTTGGATTTTGATATGCATTGCTAAGAACTTAAAAAAATTCAAATAAATTTTTTTTCCTCTTCCTCCTTCATGTCTTCCTCTTCCTAATCTTTTTCCTCTTCTTTGTCCTTCATCCTCCTCTTCTTATTTTCCTGTGTGTTGTGTTGTGTGTGTGTGTGTGTGTGTGTGTTGTGTTGTGTGTGTGTTGTGTGTGTGTGTGTTGTGTGTTGTGTGTTGTGTGTGTGTGTGTGTGTGTGTTGTGTGTGTGTTGTGTGTGTTGTGTTGTGTGTTGTGTGTTGTGTGTTGTGTGTTGTGTTGTGTTGTGTGTGTGTGTGTGTTGTTGTTGTGTGTGTGTGTGTTGTGTGGTTGTTGTGTTGTGTTGTGTTGTGTGTGTGTGTGTGTGTGTGTGTGTGTGTGTGTGTGTGTGTGTGTGTGTGTGTGTGTGTTTGTGTGTTGTGTTTGTGTGTTGTGTTGTGTTGTTGTGTGTGTGTTGTGTGTGTGTGTGTGTGTGTGTGTGTGTGTGTGTGTGTGTTGTGTTGTTGTGTTTGTGTGTTGTGTTTGTGTGTTGTGTTGTGTGTGTTTGTGTGTGTGTGTTGTGTTGTGTTGTGTGTTGTGTTGTGTTGTGTTGTGTTGTTGTGTGTGTGTGTGTGTGTTGTGTGTGTGTGTGTTGTGTGTGTTGTGTGTGTGGTGTGTGTATGTGTGGTGTTTGTTTGTGTTTGTGTGTGTGTGTGTGGTTGTTGTGTGTGTGTGTGTGGTGTTGTGTGGTGTTGTGTGTGTGTGTTCTGTGTGTGTGTGTGTGTGTGTGTGTGTGTGTTGTGTGTGTGTGTGTGTGTGTGTGTGTGTGTTGTGTGTGTGTGTGTGTGTGTGATAAGGTCAGCTCCAGGCTAACGCGTATTGTGAGAATCCAGATATTGTTCTTGTGGGTAATAAAGCTGATCTGAATGACCAGAGAGAAGTCCAGGAGAAACAAGCCAAGGAACTAGCGGACAAATACGGGTGAGTGAGTGTGTGTGTGTGTGTGTGTGTGTGTGTGTGTGTGTGTGTGTGTGTGTGTGTGTGTGTGTTGATGTGTGATTAATGCACTTCCTGTTGTGCATAAAGACTAATAATTGCTCGTCAGTGACTGTTGTGTTATTGAATCAGTCTCAGCTGTATCTGCTGATGCTCTTCAAAAGTTTCTGTCATAAAAAACATTCTTCTGCTTGGCCATATAAAAATACATCATAATTGTTTATTAAAATAATAGTGTTAATAATATTAACATAATTGTATATTTAAAATAATAGTGAGTGGAATTTGGAACATGATAATTTTTTAGTGCCTGGATTTATTTGAAGATATGTAAAAGGTGAGAAAAAAATTATATAGTGTTCATATAAAATATATTAAAATACATTTCAAATTCAAAAAAAAATAATATATATATATATATATATGTGTGTGTGTGTGTGTGTATATATATATATGTGTGTGTGTGTAGTAATTCTAAATTACTAATATATATATATATATACATATATACAGACAGATATATATACAAGCACACACACGCATAACAGTATAAATATTTTCTCAATTTTGATACATTACAATGTACAGTATCATGCCATTAACATACTTTTGTATCATATAGAATATTTGTATTGATTTAGCATATAACAACACATAGTTTTTCTGATTTCATATCCGTGTATGTGGATGTCTGTCATTATGTAACACTTCTGTATGTTTTTGAGAGAATCCAGGCTTCTTCTGATGTTTGTCTGCGTCTCCTCTTTCCCAGAATCCCCTACTTCGAGACGAGTGCGGCGACCGGTGCGGAGGTGGACAAGGCCGTGCTGACGCTGCTGGATCTGGTGATGAAGAGGATGGAGCAGTGTGTGGACAAACCGGCGGCGGACACACACAACACAGACGGCAGCATACTGGACGCCGCGCCGGTCACCGAGAAGAAGTGTGCGTGTTAAAGCAGCGCTGCTGTAGTGTGTGTGTGTGTGTGTGTGGACACTCGTCTCCGTGAGAGCTGTGCTACTGCCTCGTCATCTTTAACAACACGTCCAAATTCAGCAAACGCATCTGAAATATTCACAAATCTCCAGTTGAACACTCATCGTCTACATGAATGTACATAAAAACAGAACGACATCCGTACACTACCAGGCTGAAGATTGGGATGATTATGAGTGTTTAGTGTTTCTGAAAATAATCTCTTCTGCTCACCACGGCTGCATTTATATGGTTCAAATTACAGTCAAAATCTGACATGTTTTTACAGTTTCAAACAGCTGCTTTCTATGAGAATATCTGTTAAACTGTCATTTATTTCTGTGATGCGCAGCTGTATTTTCAGCATCATTACTCCAGTCTTCAGAGTCACATGATCTTCAGAAATCATAATAATATACTGATCAAGAAACATTTCTGATTATTATCAATGTAAAAACAGTTCTGCTGCACAATATTTTTGTGGAAACTGTGATATTCCATTCAAAAAATAAAAATAAAAAATAAAAAACATTTTGTATTAACCTGCATTAGAAAGAGACAAAGACATGTATTTCTATTTCAAATAAATGCTGTTCTTTTTGAACTTTTCTATTCAAGTTTTCTTGGACAAAAGCCACATTTATTCTTGTATTTATCTTTTCCACTTTTATTTTGAAGTGCAGTAATATCATCAGTAATTGTGTAAAATTTGAGTATATCTTATTTACTTATTGTATACATATATTCATTCAAATGTTTGTTTATGTAAGTGTGTGTGTAAAAAAAGGACGCATTCAATTGCAAACTGTTCTTTTGATCTTTATATTCATCTGTGAATCCTGAACAAATAAAATGTATCAGTTTCCACAAAAATATTGTGCAGCACGACTGTGTTCAACATTGATAATAATCAGAAATGTTTCTTGAGCAGTATATTATTATGATTTCTGAAGATCATGTGACACTGAAGACTGCAGTAATGATGCTTTGATCTCAGAAATAAACTACAGTTTAACACACGTTCTCATATGAATCTGCTGTTATTAATTGTTAAAGTATTGGAGAATTGTTCAGATGGTGTGTGGAACAGAAGCTGTGCATGACTGACATGAGCTTGTGAATGTTTGGGTGTTTGTGTCTGCATGCGGTCCAAACACGATCAATCCATACAGAAACTGAAGCATGAATGAAACACGTGCAGATTAATAGATGAAGTTTATCCAGACCTCTGAACATCGGAAAGAATGTTTCTTTAATGAGACTTCTGATATACAGGAAGATGAATGCAGAGTTTAGAACACGTCAAGATCATATTTCACCCTAAAGTCTAAATCATTATATTCATGACCGTGAAAAACACCAAACTCTCGCTACTGGAAGTATATCAATGTTTTTCTGTCATTTGAATTCATATATATATTTTTTTTTTTGCTGTAATGAAAATTTACATTTTTTTTTATTATTAATTTTTGAAATTGTTGCATTGCAAACACGTGTTGGTCCTGAGTTTGGGGTGAAATGGATTTTAAATATCATGAAGAAATATCGAGCTCATATTTCACCCTAAATTCAAAACCATTAAGATGTTTTGCATTAACAAAATTTTCATGACAGTTTGCAAAAAATATATATTTTAACACCAAACTCTTATATGTAAATATTTTACTTTAGATTTTTTATATATATATATATATAAAAAAATGTAATACATTTTCTTTATGAAAAATATATTTTTGGGGTGAAATCTGACCTGGACGTGCTCTTGTACAAGCAAATGAATTAAATCCCCTTCTGCTATGCTTTTTTTTTTATTGGTGAATATCATGAAAATATGTACATTCACCATAAATTCAAATCCATTGACATTGTTTTCATTACAAATTACCCCCAAAAATATTCCCTTTATTTTTCATTCTCTGTATTTCTCACTACTGTTACAGCGTTTTGTGTTTTTGTTTTAAATATGTATTTAAATCGGCAAAAAAGCAGCATATATATTATGGATGTATACTGTAAATCACAATTTAAAAATGTCCCCCCCCCAAAAAATCCAAAAGATCTTGGTCCTTTAACACAGACTTCATTTTCTTAATTTGGGGTGAAATCTGACTTGGTTATGATGGTATAATGCACCGTGCTGTTTTGATTCTGTTTGTCCTCTGGTGCCAAACTCATCGTGTTTGCTGAACGAAGGACGTCTGACCGGAGCGCTGCATGGTGTTTCTACGGACTCCTGCTTGGCCTTGACTGTGCTGTTTTACTGGTTTAGTACCTCGTGTGCTTTCAGGAATGCTTTATGACCAGTGATGTGTTCTCTTGAAGGATGTTCTCTCCTCGTGCCTGTACAGATCTACTGACCAATGAAGCTCTTTTACTGCATCACAGTGTAGAATAAAACCCCAAATAATCACCTCCAGAGCGCTGCTTTTTTGTTATGAATGCAACGTTACTAAAGAATAAAGAGGAAAAGATGATCATGGCCCATCTGTGAATTATGAATACACAACATATTCAGATGTAGTTTACAATAGATTTACACATAAAATGGCCCAAAAATATGTCAATACATTTTCCATCTATATATATATATATATGTGTGGGGGGGGGGACAACAAAAAAATAAATAAAACACTAATCTATAAGTCTATAGTTTAAATATTTTATTAAAAATGACATTTCATGAATCTTCACTGATAACACAAATTTAGCATATATAGAACATTCAATTAAAAATAATTAACTAATATATAATTCAAAATATATTCATGTGAATATATTTTGTGACAAAAACACCAAATTCTAGTGAATTTGTGATAATTATATTTATTAGAAAAACAATATATACAAACATTTTAGTTTTAAAAACCAAAACCATATATTTCATTGCAAGAAACTATTTTTTGTATATTTTTGAGAAATATACGTTTTGAAATATATACATTTTAATATATGTGACCCTGGAGCACAAAAGCAGCACAGGTATATTTGTAACAATAGCCAAAAATACATTGTATGGGTCAAAATAATACATTTTTCTGTTATGCAAAAAATCATTAGGATATTAAGTAAATATATTAAAACTTAATTTTTGATTAGTAATATGCATTACTTCATTTGGACAACTTTAAAGATGATTTTCTCAATATTTAGATTTTTTGCACCCTCAGATTCCATATTTTCAAATATTGTCCGATCATAACAAACATACATCAATGGAGAGATTATTTATTCAGATGATGTATAAATCTATTTAAATAAAAAGTACCCTTATGACTGGTTTTGTCGTCCAGGGTCACATATAATACTAAACGTTTGAACATTTTTAACTGCAAAATATATTTCATTGAGCTTTAATGTGAATTTAGCATATATTTAAATATAAGTTTTGGCCAGAAACAAAAGGGTTGTATGGGTCAAAAACAGACAGAATTTGTGTAATTTACCTTCACTGTGCCTGAAAATATGAAAATGAATGTCTACATGAAGCTGTCCTTTTTCTTTCACATCCATAGAAGTGAAAATGATTTAATCTGAAGTTGTAACATTTTTTAAAACTTTGATTCGATACATTAAATGCTTGAATTTTCACAGAATTAATTTCTAGCCATTCTGACTTCAATTACGGTCTTATTTTATTAATGTCAGTTTTTAAAGTTATAAACCAAATAGACCAACAACAACAGAAATCACTCTTAGCTAATAATAATAATATTTTATTCCTGTTTGGTAGAAGCACATATAGAAGCTGCTGCTCATAAACACTTAATAAAGAGGATCCCTAAAAACCTTCAGCAGAAGAAAATCAGCACAATCTCCAACACTTCATCAGCAATATTCATTCCTATCTCCATCATATTCATATATGCATCATGTAAACAGCTGATTGAACTGAAAATCACAACAGAAACCGAACGGAGAGCTTGCTAGAGAACGAATGCACACGATAGCTTACGCTGAAGCACACCAAAGCAGAGCATCAGTTTACACGTCCTTCTCTGGATCCGCTCTCAAGTGGTTTGGTTTGAAGTCTTTGATTGTTTAGTCAGTTTTTGACCGGTTCAGTGTGGTGCGGTCACACATGAGTGATCTGCTTCTCTGTGCTCCCGGTCTGCTCTTCCTCATCATCATCATCCTCCTCACTCAGGTTCAGCTTCAGGCTTTCCAGAGTTTGTCTCGACTCTTTCCTCCTGCAGGGACAAATGAACAAAAACATCAAGGTCAAGCTTTCTTTATTCATCACATCATAAATTATACAGGGTATAATCAGAAGTGAAATGTAGATCGAATCAGGTCCGCTCAGTGGACAGTGCAAAAGAATAAAAATTATATAAAACACAACACAAGAGCATATATATATATATATATATATATATATATATATATAATAGGTAAAAAAAAGAATAAGAGTAAAATGTGCAAAACATAAGATGTGCAAAAACATGAACATTAACCTAGAAATACATGCTTAGAATAATTATTATATATGTATTACCTATGTATTATTATATATGTATTATTATTATAATTATTACCTCTATTAAAAATGCATGATATAATAAGAATTGATATATATTCATGTATATACTTATTTATTTAATATATAAATAAGGTTTATATATTAACACAATTTGTTTTATATAATTACAATAAAGTACATTTATACATAAATAACTATTTCAAAAATGTAATTTATATTAACACCAAATAATATTATGTATTCTAGGGCTGTCAAATCGATTAATCACATCCAAAGTAAAAGCTTGTGTTTACATAATATAGGTCTGTGTATATTTACATGTATATATATATATATATATATATACACACACACTTTATTTTGAAAGCGATTTATCGTGATTAATTGATTTAACTCTTGTATTAACACAAATATACTTTTATACATAAATATGTATCCCTTATTTGATCAAAATAATATTAATAAAATAATGTGTTGTATATATTAACACATTTAAACATAATTATTTAATAAATGCTATACATTCATATTAATGTCTGTGAGTGAGTATGTGTGTGTCTGAGTGTGTCTGTGAGTGTGTGTCTGTGAGTGTGTGCGTGTGCGTGCGCATTGTGTGTGAGCGATGTGAGTGTGTGAGAGAGTGAGTGAGTGTGTGAGTGATGAGTGTGTAGTAGAGGAGAGAGTGTGTGTGTTGTGTGTGTGAGAGAGACAGAGGAGAGGAGTGTGTGTGTGTGTGTGTGTGTGAGAGGAGACAGAGATGTGTGTGTGTGTGTGTGAGTGAGTGTGTGTGAGAGAGAGACAGAGATAGTGTGTGTGTGTGTGGTGTGTGCGTGTGTGTGTGAGAGACAGAGATAGTGTGTGTGTGTGGTGTGTGGTGTGTGTGTGAGAGACAGAGATAGTGTGTGTGGTGTGTGGTGTGTGGTGTGTGTGTGTGAGAGACAGAGATAGTGTGTGTGATGTGTGTGTGTGTGTGGTGAGCTGTGTGTGTGGTGTGTGTGTGTGTGTGCGTGCGTGTGCTGTGTCGTGTGTGTGCGTGTTGTGTGTGTGTCTGTGTTGTGTTGTGTATGTGTTGTGTGTGTGTGTGAGTGCGTGCGTGGTGTGAGTGCGTGCGTGTATGTGAGTTGTGTGTGGTGCGTGCGTGTATGTGAGTGTGTGTGTGTGTGTGTGTGCGTGCGTGCGTGCGTGCGTGCGTATGTGATGTGTGTGTGTGTGTTGTGGTGGTGAGTGCGTGCGTGCGTGAGTGCGTGCGTGCATGCGTGAGCGTGTGGTTGGTGCGTGTGTGCGTGTGAGTGCGTTGTATGTGTGTGTGTGTGTCTGTGCGTGTGTTGAGTGCGTGCGTGCGTGTGTGTGCGTGTATGGTGAGTGTGGGTGTGTGTGTGCGTGCTGCGTGTGTCATGTGAGTGTGTTGTGCGTGCGTGCTGTGTAGTGTTGTGTATGTGAGTGTTTGTGTGTGTGTGTGTGTGTGTGATGTCTGTGATGTCGTTGTGTTATGTAGTGGTTGTGATGATGCGTGGTACTGAATGAGTGTGTGTCATGTTGTGTGTATTGATGAGTGTGTCTGTGGCTGAGGTGGGTGGTCTGTACTGTGTAGTGTGTTGTATTTTGTGAAGTGTGTGTATGTGTGCGTGTGCGTGTGCGTGAGCGTGTGAGACGCACTTGTTGTGCAGCTGCTGGTCCAGTAGTTGTCTCTGCAGGCGGCTGTTAGTCTCTCTCTCCTCCATCAGTTCTCTGTGTGTGTGTCGGTGCTGGACTTCTCGTCGACTCGCTCCTTCCTCTGCTTCATTCAGCTGCCGCTTCAGTGAACGGATGCGCTGAGTCATCTGAACAAAATATCAGAGACTTATTCTCCCACAATTATGACTTTATTGACTGAGTTTATACCTTGGAATCCTCGAGGGGGGGGGGGGTCATTGTAACACTTATTAAATATAAATATATGTATTTTATTAGAAAGATAAATGAATACACCACATGTTATATTATTATTATTATAAACATGTATTTTATATTGTTTATATGAATATAAATTACATTTATTAAATAAGTAACTAATTAAATATATGCATTTTATTTTTAAATATTATAAATAAATTATATTCAATATTAATATAAATTGTGCTCAACACATATTTATGAATAAATGTATTTTAATGTAATTATAAATGAACATTTGTGTCAATTCATAGACCATATTAATATAAATAACCTTTATTAAAAAATAAATATTTATGCATAATTGTAATTATGTGGTTGTAATTATAAATAAATAATTGCCAATATAGACACCATATTAATACAAATTATACTTAATAAATTGTGTGTGTGTGTGTGTGTGTGTGTGTGTGTACATATACACACACAACATATTGATATCTCACAATTCAAACTTTTTTTTCATAATTATATCTCACAATTCACATTTGTGAGAGATAAACTCAGTGTCGTAATTGTGAATGTTTACTATTATTATTATTATTATTATGTATTTGTTTGTTTTTAATTCTGTGGAGGAAACCATGTTTGCAGGTTTGTTAAATAATAATGTATATAAATAAATGTGTTGATAAATCCCTGAGATCACACTGGAAATCTAGGATTGAATATATGAATTCTCTTTATTTCAGCTTTAATAAGACACATCTCTGAATGGTTTGGTTTAGTGTTGTCTCCCTCTGCTGCGGTGCACGTGTACTCTTCATTACCAGCTCTCTCTGTTCGGTGGACATCTTCTGCTCCTCCTCCATCTGCTCCGTCAGATCGTGGATCTTCTTCTCCAGTTTGCTGATGGTGTTGCTCATCAGCGCTTTATTCCTGAGGAGAGGCATCATTCAGACTTACTGCAGACTGTTATTAGATGAAGTGTTACACTGATGAAGCTCGTGCTGACCTCTCCTCGGCTCTCAGTGTGTTCTCCAGTTCTTTGGCTTTAATCTCGGCTCTGGTGATCGAGTCCACCTCCACCCTGTTATTCTGGAGCTCCTCCATCTCACTGCGCAGATCCCGCAGCTGAACACACCAGCATCAGCATCATTACAGCAGATATACTCGTTACCTGATGAGACCTCATACATGTCCCCATAAGGTCTCAATTCAACCCTCTACAGACCCCTTCAAGTGAATCGTGTACTCGCCAGACTGATATACTATATACAGTATGAATATGTATATTATATATATTTATTTGCGGTGAGAACCAATATTTAGCTATCTCTGGAGCTGTGGTGTGACTGATTAGATTTTTGTGGTTTATATTGTATTTTGCAAACACACACATTATGTATAGTTTGTAAAATAGCACAGCTTTTTAAATATGAAAGTACACTCTTAACATCAGTCAAGCATTATGATATTATGATATCATATAATGAAACTTTAGTCATTTGAATTCAAACTTGGGAAGCATGTATGAACGCATATTAGTCATTTGAACTAAACCTAGGACTGGTGGTGGTGCTTTTTGGGTTATTCTGTGTCTAAAACAATAACAATAAAGGTCATTGCACAATGAATGTGTGAATTTTTGCACGTAAAAAAATTAATACGACCTCATGTTGTGTTAATTACGTTTACACACTGCCCCCAAAACTTTCATCCGTCATAAAAAAAATTCGGATCAGGTTTGATTTTCTGCGTTTTTGCATCCGTAGCAAGCATTTTGATAGGAAAGGATGATGAATACCACAAAAAAACACACAGGAAAATGGACTCGGTGTGCAAGGACCTTGATACAGGTAAGATAATAATACTACGAATTCTACTAATAAGAACAATATAAAACGCAGTAGGGATTATTGAACTATTCATGATTCATGAATATTAATCAGGTTGTGAGCATTGGCTGAAATCAAAACAGGGATGATAATAGCTGAGCGCCAGCCAATGAGAGTGTTGTTTACGCATTAGCTCCGCCCACTACCAGAGAATCCGGCAGTTCTTAAAAGCTGAAGAACTCCAAAGGAACTGTTATTTTGACAGCAAAGAATATGGTTTATATGTAGCGTGTCAGTTCTGCATGTTATGTAAGACTCTTCGTGTGTGAAAAAACAGCAAAGTGACGGCGAGTCGCGCGCATTCACACTAAAGTTACGGTACGAGAAACACAGGTGCGCTGCGAGTCCATAGAGATCAACTGACCAATAGATGGAGAGAGAATATATATATCTCACACACTGGCGAGAACAATCTGAGAACACACCTGTCTCTCCAGGATGGCCTTCTCACACTCCAGCTGATCGTTGAGATCTTTCTCCTGGATGAGCTTCATCTGCAGCTGCTCCGACTGAACGAAACACAAACACTCACACGTCAGCTACAGCCAGATCAAAATAAAACCTCTTTATTTCTCTTTTTCATTTACTTGAACTTGATCACAATGAAGAAAACTAGACTCATAAAAATAACAAAATGCACAAAATTACTAATATATATATATCATTAAAATGTCATATATTAATAAATACTATACTAGTGTTTTAGTGAAACTGGTTTAATTTTTTTCTCAAATTCTGCTTTTTTTATTTTAATTTTTTATTTAGATTTTTCCTAGAATTTGTTTTGATGGTTAAATTAAATTTTCAACAATTAATTCATGAATTGAAATCATAAAACCTATACGATTTAACAACAAGTTTAACAAAAATGATATTTTTTGGGCCCTATAAATAAATTATATTTTTCCCAAATTCTGTTTTCCCCACTTCATTTTTTTTTTATAATTATAAAATAAATTTTAATAAAACTTAATAAAACTACAATTTAATTATTTATTAAAATGTTTATAATAATAGTAAATACAAAATGTATTTTCTTAGTTTTGGTGTTGTCTGTTTCTGGATTTATGATAAATATTTATCAAAAATGGTAGTAATGAAATAAAAGTTAATTAACGCTTTAAAATGTAATAAAATGAAAATAAACCTTTTTTTATTTCTGGAACAACAGAGGTTTATTGTTAAAATGAAAACATGTAAAATTACTATTATTATTATTATTCTATTATACTTTGAGAAGTAATACTAATAGTTCAACTAAGCTGTGATTCTGTGATTTGGTCAGGTTTTTAGCTGTGAGTCTCAGACTGAACATGAGCCGTGTTACAGCGGTCTAAAGCGGTTTTTGGTGGTTTCGGACCTGATCCAGAGCTCTCTTGTGTTTGGACACCGATCGCTGCTCGTTCTCATGCAGCTCCTCCAGATCTGCCTCCAGGTCGATGATCTTCTCCTGAAACACACACAGATGCGTCAGTGGTGTTCACGAGTGTGTCTGCGGAGGTGTGTGTGACGTCAGCGCCGTACCTGGGCCAGCTTGAGCTGTTTGGAGAGCTCGTCTCTGGACTGTCCCAGCGTCTGCAGCTCCATGCGCAGATCCTCCACCGTTCTCTCGGCCTGTTTGCACTGCAGCTGCACTCGCTCCCGCAGCTGGATCTCCTCCTCCAGCATCTGCTCCTTATCACTCAGCTTATCCGTCACCTGACACACACACGAGCACGGCACGCACGGCACGACACACAGACACACAGACACACACACACAGACACAGACACACACAGACACAGACACACACACACACACAACAGCACACAGACACACAGACACACAACACAGAACACACAGACACACAGACACACAGACACACAGACACAGACACAGACACAGACACACACACAACAACACAGACACACGACAGACACAACACACACACAGACACAGACAACAGAGACAACACACGACACACAGACACACGACACAGACACACAGACACAGACACAGAGACACACACACAACACAGACACAGACACACACACACACACACACAACACACACACAGCACAGACACACACA
>CM049834.1:27001244-27003744 GCA_027422435.1 Schizopygopsis pylzovi
TTATTTTAATATATTATGTTTATATTTACATATATTATTTATTTATTTTTTAATATAAAATGTTTTTTATTTATTTTATTTATAAATTAAATTTAAGTTATTAATATTTTTTATTTTTTAGTTAAATTTTTTTTTTTGGGTTTTCATTTTAATTTGTCAAAGTTTTAATAATTTCGATTATAGTAAGTTTCTATTGTTTTTGTCATTTTTACAATTTTTTGTTTTCATATTTATATACAATATTAAAAAAATATATATATATATATATATACATTTTTTATAAATATGTCAGTTTTTATTCAGTTTTAGATTTTTGAAACAGAATGAGATAGAATACATTTACATTATTTTCTTTCATTTTAATATAAACTGATTGCTTTATTTAATGATTGCTCTTTCTTTCCTGACTCACGTCTCGTCTGCGGGTCAGACTGTCGTATCCGGGCACTCGCGGGCGGTGGTTCAGACCCGGACTGCTAACAGGACTCACGCTTCTGTTCAGACCGAACAGGTTCATCTCAGACACGGCCGGTGACATCACTTCCTGTGTCTGACAGACCAATCAAAAGCTCAAATATCATGCCTCTGAAGTCACAGAAGCCGTTCATGTCCTGTCCACTAGAGGGACACACACTCACTATCATCTATAACGAGTTTATTCACCTTGAAGTCAGATATTCTGCTGATGGGATTGTAGTCCATCGAGAGCGCCGCATACGGACTGTTGAACACTCGGGGAGGACTTTCAAAGCCGCCCATCTGCAAGAATACAGAGAGACATCACTTCACTGTAGAGCATGGCCGAGATAGCCTTTAAAGCAGCATGCTCCTTCAAACCGGCACCATGGGTTTATCATAGTAATACTAATCATTCATATAAACATGGAAAATAGCTGACTAAAAAACAGATTGCTAATATTATAATGAACAGGTTATATTCAAATTGTGCCCAAAAAAATCTAGATATCGCTTTTGCCGTGACAATATTTCATATATTTTTAAATACTATTTAAAAATTAACATGCATTTAAAAAAATGCAATCATTTATAATTTGATTTAATGCAAAATATATAAAATTGTGCCAAAAAAAATCTAGATATTGTCAAAGCAAAAGCTATATTTCATATATTTTTTAAATACTATTTAAAAATTAGCATGCATTTAAAGAAATGCAATCATTTATAATTTGATTTAATTCAAAATATATAAAACTGTGCCAAAAAAAATCTAGATATAGCTTCAATATTTCATATATTTTTAAAATACTATTTAAAAATGAACATAAGTTTAAAAAAATGCAATAATTTATAATTTGATTTAATTCAAAATATATAAAATCTAGATATAGCTTTTGCTGTGACAATATTTCATATATTTTTAAAATACTATTTAAAATGTAACATATATTTAAAAAAGATTTATCATTAATAATTTGATTTAATTCAAAATATCTAAAATTGTGCAAAAAAAATCTAGATATAGCTTCAATATTTCATATATTTTTAAAATACTATTTAAAAATGAACATATATTTAAAAAAAATGCAATCATTTATAATTTGATTTAATTCAAAATATATAAAATCTAGATATAGCTTTTGCTGTGACAATATTTCATATATTTTTTAAATACTATTTAAAATGTAACATATATATAAAAAAATATATTTATTTTAATTAAATTTATTGCATACATTTATTTTATGCAAAATATTAAAAAAATCAAATAATTTTTCTAAAAATGTTTATAATAAATAATAAACAATATTATAAACTATAAATGTTGGGGATGATTTGACCAAAGTAATGCAAAAGTGCATTAGTTTCTGTCATATTAATATCAATGAGTTTTTTATTCATTTATATAGTTTTCTTTACTCTATTCTACTCTACCATGTTATACTATACTAAGCTATGCTATAATTTGTTATACTATACTATACTATACTATGCTATGCTATTCTATACTATCCTATTCTATACTATACTACCCCTGGTTTCCATCAGAAGTCACATGTTTTGACTCACTTTGTCGGACATGCTGTCCCAGTCCCGGGACGAGAGCGACTCCATGGAGCCGCGGATCACTGAACTGATCCTCATCAGATTCCCGTTGCTCCCGCCGCCGTCCCCGACTGACCCATTGGAGCCGCTGGTGCCGTTGGAGCGCAGGTAGAGCTGGTACTTGGGGTTGGAGCGGATTTTGGGGGTGGTGGGCTCATCCACAGACTGAGGGCCGCTGTGCTGCTTCTCGCCGTTTAGGGTGGAATGCTGGGTAAGAAAGAGAGACGATTAAACATCGGAAATCAAGCTCAGCGTCATGAATCAAGTGAAGTGAGGACAGAGCTGCTGTTTGAATCATAAACCAAAACACATAAACAGTGATTATTAGAGCAGATCAGATGCATGTTGTGTTACAGAGACACAACAGACACACACATGCACATCTGAAGCACACAAACAACAACAAAAACAATTCACCTATAACAATGTGTCATAA
>CM049834.1:27011244-27036244 GCA_027422435.1 Schizopygopsis pylzovi
GTGCGTGTGTGTGTCTGTGTGTGCGTGCGTGTGTCTGTGTGTGCGTGTGCGCGTGTGTGTGCGTGTGTGTCTGTGTGTGCGTGCGCGTGTGTGTGTCTGTGTGTGTGTGTGTCTGTGTGTGTGTGTGTGTGTGCGTGTGTGTGTGCGTGCGTGTGCGTGCTCGTGCGTGTGTGTGCATGCGTGTGTCTGTGTGTGTGTGTGCGTGCGTGTGTTTACCGTGCTGGTTTCCTGCGCACTCATCCCTGGCATCCCGTTGGTCAGCTTGTCACGCAGTCGCTTCAGTGTTTCCCAGCAAAGTCAATCAAAAACTCTCTCGTCTTTACACTCCCACAATGCACTTCAGCAGCTCTCGTCTCTCTAGCGGCAACTAAAATACAGAGAAAGAGACGACGGAGAATTAAACAAACCGACTGAGGCATAATTCAACAAATCAAATCCTGTTGTAACCTGTGAAACACAAACACATTAAAACACATGAAATAGGATGTTAAAATAAATATAATAAAGATTATTAGATTATATTCTTATATAAATATTAAGATATATCAAATATGTTTATTTATTTATATATAATTACTTTATATATTTGTATGCACATTTAATTTGTAATATATATATATATATATATAATATTAAAAAACGAAATATATATTTTTATAATATTTTACTGTTCATCTTTATATACATTTATTTAATATTTAACTAATATAATATTTAATGAAATGCTATTTCAGTTTTCAGTCTCCTATTTTTTTAATTTGACATTTAATGCAATGTTACTTTCTGAAATTTACTAGCAATTTATGAGTCATAAATGACTCATCCAGCCACAGGTTACTTATTTTGATATTGATATTTTTATACTTCATTTTATTTTACTTCTTTCTCATTTAATAATTGTGAATTGGGGCATAATTCTTTCAAAAACAAACAAACTAAATTACAATGTGGCATGACAATTAATTTCACCCAAATTCTCATGATAGTACACTGAATATGCATCCAGGGAGAGAAAAAACAAACGAATAGATGTCTGCTAAATCATCCCTCATAAGACGACGAGTCCTGCCTGAAGTCTGTGGTGTCTCCACTAGAGGGAGATGCAGTAAAGCACTATGAAGTGACCATCTCGTCTCAAAGCACAAGAGCTGATCACGTTCAGTGATTCAGAGGAACAGAAGTGCTTCCGAATCTCAGCCCCGCACCAGCCCGCACTACACCCGCAGCTTCTGCACTGAGAAGCAGCATTCAGACACTACAGCGTAGGGTGTGATCCATCTGTCCGTTCTCTCCTCGACGACTCTGGAGAAAGTGTTAGTCCTCAGACGGTTAGAGTGACCTCCGCAAACACAGCTCTCAGAGACCGTCGAGAGAGAGAACGCTCTTTTCCGTACTAGGAGACTGTTTAGACTGTTGCTATGCAGTTGCTAGGGTGTTCTGAGTGCTTTAGCCTGTTGCTATGGGGTCGCTAAGATATTTTGAGTGTTTTGGGCTGTTTCAAATGCAGTTACTGAGGTATTTGGAGTGTTTTAGGTCGTTGCTATGGTTACACAAGTGTTTTAGGCTGTTGCTATGTTGTTGCTAGGAAGTTCTGAGTGTTTCAGTTTGTTGCTATGTTGTTGCTAGGAAGTTCTGAGTGTTTCAGTTTGTTGCTATGCAGTTGTTATGGTGTTCTGAGTGTTTCAGTTTGTTGCTATGTTGTTGCTAGGAAGTTCTGAGTGTTTCAGTTTGTTGCTATGCAGTTGTCAGGGTGTTCTGAGTGTTTCAGTTTGTTGCTATGCAGTTGTCAGGGTGTTCTGAGTGTTTCAGTTTGTTGTTATGATGTTGCTAGGAAGTTCTGAGTGTTTCAGTTTGTTACTATGCAGTTGTCAGGGTGTTATGAGATGTTTCAGGCTTTGTTGCTATGCAGTTGATAGGGTGTCTCTGAGTTTTCAGGTTGTTGCTATGCAGTTGCTAGGGTGTTCATGAGTGCTTGTACTAGTCTATGATCGCTAGTTGTAATGTTTCAGGCACGTACACGAGTGATATTCTGATTTCACGTTGAGTTGTCTGCTATGGACCATCAGAGTGTTCAGTGTTGCTATGCAGATTGTCAGGAAGTTATGAGTGTTTCAGTTTGTATCATGGTTGCAGGAATGTTCTGAGTCTTTCCAGATCACTCTCTGCGATAATGGTTATGAGGTAAGTTCTGAGTGTTTCAGTTTGTTGACCAATGACCAGTTGCTTACGGAGCTTCATGCAAGTAGTCTTTACTTTAGGTTCATCAGACACTTGTTAGAAATAAAGATGATCTGAGTTAACTAGCGCTAGCGAAGATCTGTCAAACGACTCCATTACGCTGAGTTTAAAACATATGGACAGATAGAGCCCAAGACAGATGATGCTTTAATGGCCAGTTTAAAATCACGCATCGGTACCTTTACCAATAAACAGATCGACGAAAAATGAAGGAGACTGGACAGAGAGTTCCTTCAGGGACAACAGAAAACAGAAAAGAACGACGAGACGCTTTCACGAAATAAAAAACGACAAAAATAGAAAATACAAAGAACTCAGAGAGAGAACAAAAGATGATCAAGAAGTTAATACAGGAAGAATCTGCCAAACCAGACTAACCACTCCATGAGATTAATTATGAAAACATGAATGACATATTGATATGAGCCCAAAAACCGTGTTGCTTGTACAGCCATGGCACAGAGTCTTTCCCCATCGGTACACTTGTGTGACAATAAAGAGATCTGATCTGAAACCACATCAAGAGCTCCTGCAAAACCCAACCGATAAAACTAAAAGAACGATAGAAGAAAAATATATTTAACAATTTAAAATAATAAAAAGGAAGAAAAAAAAAAGAATAAAAAAGAAGATAGAAGAAAAACATTAAGAAAATAAGTGAAAGAAAATGAAAGATAGAGAGAAAGAGAAAAAGAGAGAGAGAGAAAGAAATGAGATGAAAGAGAGAAGAGAGAGAGAAAGAAGAAAGAAGAAAGAAGAAAGAAGAGAATAGAAAGAAAGAAAGAGAGAAAGAAAGAAAGAAAGAAAAGAAAGAGAGAGAGAGAAAGAGAAGAAAGAAAGAAAGAGAGAAAAGAAAGAGAAAGAAAGAAAGAAGAAGAAAGAAAGAGAAGAGAGAGAGAGAGAGAGAAAGAAGAGGAAAGAGAAAGGAAGAGAGAAGAGAAGAAGAGCAGAAAGGTGTAAGCACTTTAGAGATATGAGAAAGTAGCAGATAGATGACATAGACAATTGAAAGCTAGTAGAGGAACAGAGCAGAGGATTGAAAGACAGACAAGTTGAGGACACAGGGCGATCTCAAGCGTGAACAGAGACAAGAGAGGAGTTGAGCACGACGGGACTGATTTGTGGTTTTGTTCAGAGCAGTGCAGATTGATCGTTTCTCAAACCCAGGCGACGACAGAGGGACTGTGGTGTTTCTCAAGCGTCAGAAGACAAGCACCGACTTGAGTTCTGAACGACGGACCGGAATCCTTTTGGTTTTGATTCAAGTCAGTGCAATAAATGATTATATGAGCCAAACCCAGCGCGACGTCACAAAGAGACCCGACCTGCTGAGCGAGGCGTTTCTCCAACAGCAGCAGATTTACTGGAAAGAGACCTGGAGTATGAGATGTGCTAAGACCTGATTCTGAGACTGGAGGAGAAACGGGGATTTACTGACCGACACGCCATCAATAAACAACCTCTAACAGACCTCATATATGCAAATCAGCCTCTGCTTATAGAGCTACCTCAGCCGTGACAGCTGCTGCAGTCAAGCAAGAAAGACTCATTTAAAATAGATTCAATCGTCAATAAAAGATAGAAAAGACTAAGAAAAAAGAAAAGCTAAGAATTTAAAAATAGACTTAAAATAGACAAAAATATTTTACAAAATTATTAAATTAAAATATATAAAAAATACAAATGTAAACATTTAAAACAATGTATGCAAACTAAAAATACATATAATAAATGTACAAAAATATTATAAAACAAAACAAATGTAATTAAAAGAGATTAAAAAAACAAAAAATACAACATGAAATTAAATGATGAAAATGATCTGAAAGGAAGAAAGAAATGTCCAAAATTAAAAGAAAGAAGAGAAAGAAAGAAAAAGCATATAAAAGATAGAAAAGACTAAGAAAAAAGAAAAGCTAAGAATAAAAAAATTGACTTAAAATAGACAAAAATATTTTACAATATTATTAAATTAAAATCAAATTAAAATATATAAAAAAAATAAAATTAAAATTTAAACATTTAAAACAATTTATGAAAAATAAAAATAAATATAATAAATGTAAAACAATAATTATATATATAAAAAAATATTAAAATATATTTGTATATATAAAAAAACATAAAAAATACAACATGAAATTAAATGATCAAAATGATCTGAAAGGAAGAAAGAAAGAAATGTCCAAAATTAAAAGAAGCGAAAGAAAGAAAACGCACATGATGTGTGTTTACACAGAGATCTCTCTCTCTCTCTCTCTCTCTCTCTCTCTCTCTCTCTCTCTCTCTCTCTCTCTTCTCTCTCTCTCTCTCTCTCTCTCTCTCTCGAGTGCACACACACTTTAATGTGTCTGATGTCTTGTTGCTGTGCAGCGAAGCATGCTGGGATCGGTCTGATTCGTCTCTTAAACTCCTCGACACACGCGTCCTGATGCAATATTTAATATTCGTCTCTGATGCTTGCACAATTATGATAGTTACATGTAAGGCATTGTGTAATGCAAGTCCTGTGTGTGTCTCATTACCAAACATCATAACATAATTATTACCTCATGTACATTGCAGTAGTCATGAAACTCATGTACATGTTTTATTAAATATGAATATTTATAAAGTTAGTCAAAGAAGTTTTAGTTAAAGTTTGTGTGTGTTTGTACTCGTTCAGGTCTTCTGCTGTTACTCTAGTTAATGTCCTCTTCAAACACACACACACACACACACACACACATTAATGCGTGACATTTAGAAAAGCTCTGGTGCATGTCAAACATGCACCTGCAAAGGATATATTCAGAAAAATAAAACAAAAAATATAAAAAAATACAGAAATACAAGAAAAAACTAAAAAAATTATTAAATAAATAAATAAAAAAGAAAATAAAGTAGATTTAATAAAGAAAGAAATAAAAGATAAAACTAAAGATCTGTAATAAAGAAAGTAGATTGGAATAAATAAAAATATAAAATTTAAATAAAGAATAAAAAACAAAATACATAAACCATACTAAATATAGGACAAAGAAAAAAAATGATAGAAAAAAATTAATATACGGAAAAAAAATGAGAAAGTCAAATAAAAATAGAATAATTTTAATTTAATTGAAAAATCAATATAGAAAATATATTATAAAAATGAACTAAATGCTCATTAATCTTTTGTTTTGCAAATAATTTTTTCATTTAACTTTTTATTTCTTTATATTCTAGCATATTTCTTTTTACCATATCATACTTCTAATATGTATTTGCATGTGACATTTCAGCATGATGACCTTTTACATCTGTGACTGATACTGTATCTCACGATGCAATGCACATTCCAAGCTGATATGCATATTTTCATAAATATTAATTGACACTGTAAATGACCCAAACATGACATCATGTGTGATTTTTATAGCTTATCCTTGACTCATGATTGCAGAATTAAACTGGATTAAAAACGCAAACCAAGCACATTAATTTAAGAGACGGGGACACGCCACGGCCGATCCCAGTGCACTGTGGGAACGCAGAGAAACGGCCATGACATCATCATCATCATCATCATCAGTCTGCTTATTGCATAAAAAACCCTCAAAATCCACAGTAATCCAGCAGATATCCCACATAATGCAAACAGGAGCAACAAACAGTGATATCATGAAGAGAATCATGGGAAAGTGTGCAAACAAAACCTGAATTATTACAGCACATTCACAGACTTACTGTAGTTACACACACACACACACACACACACACACACACACACACACACACACACACACACACACACACACACACAGAGCACACACACACAGAGCACATTCACAGACTTACTGTAGTTACACACACACACACACACACACACACACACAGAGCACATTCACAGACTTACTGTAGTTACACACACACACACACACACACACAGAGCACATTCACAGACTTACTGTAGTTACACACACACACACACACACACACACACACACACACATAGACTTACTGTAGTTACACACACACACACACACACACACGCACACACAGACTTACTGTAGTTACACACACACACACACAAACGCAGAGAGAGAAACTTGTGTGTGTTTTCACACGGCAGCAGTGTTTGACCTCACAACGGGACACCCTGCATGTGTGTGTGTGTGTGTGTGTGTGTGTGTGTTTTCTCTGCTTGATCGATCACAATATAAGTGTGTGTGTGTGTGTGTGTGTGTGTGTGTGTGTGTGTGTGTGTGTGTGTGTGTGTGTGTTTCTCTGCTTGATCGATCACCATGATGTGTGTGTGTGTGTGTTTGTGTTTCTCTGCTTGATCGATCACAATAGAAGTGTGTGTGTGTGTGTGTGTGTGTGTGTGTGTGTGTGTGTGTGTTTCTCAGCTTGATCAATCACAATAGAAGTGTGTGTGTGTGTGTGTGTGTGTGTGTGAGAATGGGAATGCAGAAGACTTCTAGCCGTATCTGATGAATTATCACCTGATTAGCTCTTTTCACAGGTTTATCTCGCTATGCAAATGAGAACTCATTTGAATGACAACAGACTAACTTTAAAACGGAGAACGAAACTCATCTGATATTTGATACTAACTTCATCATCAGTGATTCATTCATATGCAGTACGGTAACACTTTATGATAAGGTTTGCTTGAATTAGCAATTAACTATTACTCATCTAAATTAAATCAGTCTCAACATTTTACAGGTTTACTGTAGTTAATATATCGTCAACCAAAAAATAATAATTTACCGAAATAAAAACTAAATCTGCTGAAATTACACCATTCAGTCTTAATGCATTCATTTATTAGAATTCAATAAAATTAATTACTGTATGAAAAAAAAAGTCACAGCGGGCCAAAATTGCATTGTTGAGAGGGGAGTCATATATGCATGTTGCATTAATTCATTAAGAAATAATGTAAATGAAAGGTCCCGAACATTAGAAACATTAGTAGCACTTATAATAAACAACATTTAGGCTAAACACCGAACCTATAAACACATGTATTGAAAGAGAAACTGAAACCATTGGCGTTGCATGTCAGTAAAATCTAATGTTCGTCTCCTGTCTGTCGTTATACTGTATTTGTAACACGTCTTCAGCTACACACACACACAGACCGCATATCATTTCATATTAAACAGCAATTACATATTCAAGTTTGTGAGAAAACACTATGCATGTCAGATCCATGTTTCTTAAAGTCAAATAAATGTTCAAATTTATCGCTCTCATTTATAGATTTATACTGTTATGTCAAATGGCTATAATCAATGGTTATATATTGTGGGGGGGGGATCTATTTCATAGAGACATCAGTATTATTGGTATCAGTCATAAAAAACATGCCACTAAACAAATATTTAAAATGATCTATGTTGTCTGTAAATTAATTTGAAGATTGCATGTGAAAGTATTGCAATATAAAAGTATATTTAAAAACTTTAATGTTAGGTGAGATTAATCATGATTAATTTCAGAATTTGTTTTGCAATTAATTAGTTAATATATATATATATATATATATATATATATATATATATATATATATTAGTGGTGGGCCGTTATCGGCGTTAACGTGCTGCGTTAACGTGAGACTCTTATCGGCGATAAAAAAAATATCGCCGTTAATCTATTCTCAAAGTTGGGTTGGGAGCTGGGTCTATACTACGCAAGCTATGATGACTTTCACCCTGATATTTTAGCGCGGATGTATACCTAGCCGAATTGCACTGTAGGGGGCGAGAACGAGTCTTCGAACTAGAGGCTCGCAGTCCGTGATGGACAGATTGTTAACGGCTGGTCTGTGTGGTAATACAATCGGACAGGACATCCAAACGCTCACCTATCATTCATCAACCTCAAATATGGCTTTTCATCTGAAAGATGTATGTAGTAGCAACTTTACATGGCCGCTCAATATGATGTTAACCTAGAGAAATGTGCGCTATTGAAGTGTTTGTGTGGAAGCGCGTTTGCTGCAGGACAGGCTCCGGTGCGCTCACTTGCTCTTAAAATCTCCGTCATTTTTGGTCATACAGATAAAAGTAGCCTAATACATCTTTCGAATCTGTAAAGACTCTACGTTTATTTGCGTGCACTCAGAATAACAACGAAACGTTGCGCTTTTAAGCAAACAGGATGCGCTTTAGGTCTCATGTGAACTTGAGCGAGAAACTTAGAAACTCCGTCTTTGAAAAATATATCTATAGAGAGTGAAATTTCAAAAAAAAAAAAAATAGAAGACGTGTGTGTTAGCATGGATGATTTACATGAAATTTAATCTGTGCAACACTGTGCATAATAAGATGGCTTTCAGTTCAATATAATAACAAAAAACGACATTTTGGGCTTACTTACTTTTAGTCATTATTTGGGTAGCACACATATTCTGAATGCCTTCGGCTGAATTCAAATGAGCCATTTTAATCTAGATTAATCTAGATTAATTCCAAAATTAATCTAGATTAATCTAGATTAAAAAAATTAATCTATGCCCACCTCTAATATATATATATATATATATATATGTAACGCCCCGGGTCCACATACTGCCACAACTCGTCGGAGCGGGTCTCGAACCCGGGATTCCGGTGCGGGAGGCGGGCGCTCTAACAAGGAACGCCAAAGGCTACAGCCTCTAGCGTCAGTCGCTAGAGCGCCTCTTTTTGAGGTCAGGAGAGTGAGGTTTACACACAGCCCTTACTGGCATAGCTACATCCGTTACATATAGGTTAACAAAGGTTAATGTTAATAAATGCAGTAAACATTCCTCACAGTTCGTTTGTTCATTAACCAGTGATAAAGCTCAGCACTGGTTCACTGTGATGTAAACTGCGGAGTCCTTTTGTTTTTACTCCAGCAGAAACTACAATCAAGATCACGTTCTCCTTTCCCCTATTTACTGTGACTATGATGATGTGATCATGTTTCAACACATTGTAACCATGATCTAACACAATGCTAGCATGTTTTCAGCTGGTTTTACAAGCTGCTAACATCTTGCTAACATGTTTTGAAATCTTAAAAGCATATTGTATTATGTTGGTAACAATTAGCACGCATTTAACATGTTGTTTCTAGATGTTGCGAACATGTTTTAGCTTGTTTCAAGATGTTGCTAACATGTTTTAGCTTGTTTCTAGATGTTGCTAACATGTTTTAACTTGTTTCTAGATGTTGCTAACATGTTTTAGCTTGTTTCTAGATGTTGCTAACATGTTTTAGCTTGTTTCAAGATGTTGCTAACATGTTTTAGCTTGTTTCAAGATGTTGCGAACATGTTTTAGCTTGTTTCTAGATGTTGCCAACATGTTTTAGCTCGTTTCTAGATGTTGCCAACATGTTTCAGCTTGTTTCTAGATGTCTCTAACATGTTTCAGATTGTTTCTAGATGTTGCCAACATGTTTCAGCTTGTTTCTAGATGTCTTCAACATGTTTTCGCTTGTTTCTAGATGTTGCCAACATGTTTTAGCTTGTTTCTGGCACATTTGATACATTTTGTATATGTTTTAGTATGTTGGTAACAATTAGCATGCTTTTAACATGTTGATATAGCATGTTCTATGTTAGTCGCTAAGAAAAAAATAAAGAAAAACAATAGTGACATCATCCTGCACCACAGATTTCCGTCCAATCAAATGTTCTCTAGAAGGAGGAAGCCCCTCCCCCTGATGCAGCAATTTATGTCTGTGACAAACTAAAGCCTGCGGTTTATTATTAAAGAGAGGTCCTGTCAAACTGGTCTGTAATTGCCATGAAAAAAATGTCACTATGCAAAAAAAATGTTGATGGTCTTAAAAATAGGCTTCTTTATTTTATTTTGCTGAGAAATGTCCTTCGTTCTCTGCTGCAGTCATGTGAAATCTCTATATGTCATAGTTTGTCTGTGTTACATCACTCGTCCAACAGATGAAAACATGTACAAAGTTCTGTGTGACAGCGTCCTGTGGTATGTAGGTGAAAGGCATGCTGGGAACAGGGCGTGTGCGGGTGGGGCGTTCAAGCCAGACACACACACACACACACTCTCTCTCGCAGGGCGTGTGCGGGTGGGGCGTTGAACTCAAGCAGCCGCCAGACAGACACACACACACACACACGCACGCGCACACACACGCACACACACACACACACAGAGACACACACACACACACACACACACTCTCTCTCTCACACACACACACACACACACTCTCTCTCAGACACGCACACACTCTCTCTCTCTCTCAAACACACACACTCTCTCTCTCTCTCTCTCTCACACACTCTCTCTCTCTCCCACACACACACACACACACTCTCTCTCTCTCTCCCCAGGGCATGTGTGTGCGCGTTTGGGTGCGGCTGTTTTAAATATCGCTCAGTAAAGTTAAGAGGTGAAGGGCTCACGGTTACAAAACAAACACAGCTTCAATCCTGCTCTTCCTCTGCTGCCAAATACACCCCACTCCCACACAATTCCTCGTAAAGGTGGTGCAATATACAATAATCTCAGCATCAGGTCGAACAGGCTTTCAGATAAAAGAAACCTGGTTTATTATTACCACCCGAACACTGATAAATGCATTCTGATGCTCGATAACCAACTGTCCTTCTGTTCCATATTGTTTAATATACAGTGGGTACGGAAAGTATTCAGACCCCCTTACATTTTTCACTCTTTGTTATACTGCAGCCATTTGCTAAAATCATTTAAGTTCATTTTTTTTCCTCATTAATGTACACACAGCACCCCGTATTGACAGAAAAACACAGAATTGTTGACATTTTTGCAGATTTATTAAAAAATAAAAACTGAAATATCACATGGTCCTAAGTATTCAGACCCTTTGTATGTATCGGGGACTTTCCAACCTGTAAAACCGTGACAGCATGATTTAATATACAAATACAATTAAACAAAATGATAAAATAAACAAAAAATGTTTTAATTATAAAGTAAAATATATATTTTTTTTTAATATTTTCAGCTTTATTTTTTGTTTTCATTTAAATGTTTAGTTTTGAAATGTTGTTGTATGCATTTGTCATTTTATTTAATTTCTCAATTTTATTAAATGTGTATATATAGTATTTATAGAGTTGTAACTTATAGTTTTAGTTACTTTTTCTTATTTGTAAGTCGCTTTGGATAAAAGCGTCTGCTAAATGACTAAAAAGTAAAAAAAAGTAAAATAAAATAATGAAATTATGAAAATTATATAAATCTATCTCTTATTGGTCAGGTCGTGCAAAGATGATAAAATATTAAATATATAAATAAAATAAAACTTTTCTGTGATTGGTTAAGTGGTGCTGTGAACACAAAAATAATTAAATATATATAAACGAATAAAAAACGAAATATAAAAATGTATAATAAAATAAATATAAAAAACTATAAATTCAAGAAAATATAAAATACACAAATAAATATAAATACCGTATATCTGTGATTGTTTAGGTGGTAAAAAAAATATATAATAAATATATACAAGCTAAATATATATATATATATAAAACTAAATATTAAAATAAACAATAGAAATAGAAAGATTGAATATAAAAACAAAATAAAACAATTATAATAAATGTCTGTGATGATTAGTCAGGTGGTGCTACGGACGGAAACAAAGGTGGCAGAACGTCAGTGACCTTTGACCTCGAGCGTTTCCATCTAGTGCACTACCCCAGGGGTTAAATATCACGCTTAAAGTCCTTTCCTGAGAGCAGCTGGTGTCTTTGTGGAGCTCTGGCTCTGGCTTTAAAACAACAATAAAGTGAACTATTGTAGATTAGAACTTCACGAACTGCCTACATAGCAGCACTTCTAATCATGTAATGATGGGAGATGATGCTGTCAGCAGAGGACAGGCCTGCAGGTGTGAATCTGACAAGATAAAGCCTGAAATCATGAACCGCCGACACTGAGAGCAGCTCCTGGAAATAACGCCTCCGACTGGCTGCCGGCCAATCATTGACTCGTTCACCTGTTGCCGTGACAACGTGACTCATTCCATTTGGAATTCTGCAATACAAGTCACTCCTGGAGCGCTCCCAGATTCCCGTTGCTAGGAGAAAGCGGACGCTGACCTTCCTTCATGTGAACGCTCAGAGTTACACAACAACAGGACCGAGAGAGGAAAAGTTCAGCACTGATAGAGCAGGAATGCAGATAAGAGCATTTCATACGAGACCAGCTCGAACCTGCTGGATCACGATGGTTCAAAACCACATCCATCGGCTGATATTCCAGTTCAAGACTAGGATGTGAAAAACTACATTTTCAAACACCACATGATGCAAAATGCTGAACAACAATGTGATGCAATGCCCACCAACAAAGATATGTATACTGAACAAAATGATAAACGCAACACTTTTGTTTTTGCCCCCATGAGCTGAACTCAAAGATCTAAGACTTTTTCTATGAACACAAAAGGCCTATTTCTGTCAAATATTGTTCACAAATCTGTCTAAATCTGTGTTAGTGAACGAGATAATCCATCCACCTCTCAGGTGTGGCATATCAAGATGCTGATTAGACAGCATGATTATTGCACAGGTGTGTCTTAGGCTGGCCACAATTACATTCGTTATGCTTTCATGAATAAGTCTGACTGTAATGAAACAACAGATTAATACGACTGACTGCAAGTCATAATTCAAGCAAAACACACACAAAGAGAGAGAGAGAGAGACCACAAAAACACAGACGAGAACATAATCCGACGTCTAGACTGCAGACTGACTTCTCAAAATAACACACATGCAATGCATATTCAAGATTTATGAGGAATGTAAGAAACTGCATCAACAAGGGGTTATTATCGTTTACTAAAACCATAACAAAAACATTATTTGAAAATAATATACATGTATGCATATATAATAAAAAAAGCAATTTTTACTCTAGTAATTTAATTACTCTAGAAATGTATAGTACATTTCACAAGTAATTAAAAAACCCAGTAAGAATTGAATTGCATTAAATATTACATTTTGAAATAGAAAAACTGAAAGAGTATTTTCTTTTAAAATGCGCACCAATAATTACAATTTAGTTTTTAAAATTTTTACTTTTTGTTACAATTTAAAAAAAACTTATTTACAGTGTAAACTAATATAAACGAATAAAACATGAAAAAATACACAACAAAATTACTAAAACAAATAATAGAAAATATAGGAAATATAAAAATATACTAATCTAATTTATTTTAAAATATTTTTTTAAATTCTGAAAACATTTTTCAAATTTTACTTTTATTTTTTAACTTTAGATTTTTTGTATTATTTCAGATAGTTGTCAAGACGACATTTCTAATTTTTGATTATGTTGAAGAGCTAAAAATCAATAAACCTAAAACTACATTTGTTTTATAAAATTTTTGAAAAATCTCTCTTTACAATTTATATAGACATATTTAAAATAAAACAATAAAAATGACAAGAACACACACATATAAAAAAAAAAAAAAAAAAAAAAAAAAACAAACACGAACACAACCAAATTCCCAGAACTTCTATCCCTCTTCTATAAATGTGATTCTTCATGTTCTGATCCGGTCTCAGAGCAGCAGACAGGGGGCGATATGCATCCACTCCTCAAACAAAGTTTACTTTGAGTTTCAAAAACAACCCAACAAACTTCATCCCAATTAGCCCTGATGTGGAGCTTAATTGTGCCGGAGACAGAAGCCCAATCAAGAAAAAATAATTGGTGACCAAATATTGGGCGTTTGCCAAGTTTTGGGTTTGCGAGACGAGCGGCGATCCTTCAGGGAGGCGGAAAAATACCAAGCAACCGACTTCACATGCAAATAAGACCGTAATGAAATACGAGAGAGAGAAACAACGAGGCTCTGACAGACGGCTGACAACTCAAAACCAACATGCATGCCGCTGAAGTCAATCATGCAAACGAGGTGTGGCGCTTACCATCCAAAACCATTATTACACACGGAACAGTCAAAGGCCACTCACTGACACAAACAAGATCACATCGATGCTGTCTTTAAAACACTCGTGCTACTGATGAGGTTTCACGGTGACATTACCAGATTTATATAAATGCATCATTCATTCATTAGTGTGCATAAGTCACTGCTTATTCTTACAATGATGCACTCCAAATCCAAACCTTCATTACTGTATTATGTATTTATTAGCGTTTGCATTGCGTGCCCAGCCACAGAACAGCATCTTGTTCAAGTGAAGAGCCTTGAGCCTTCATTTCTGTGCCACAGACAAACTTGGATTAACATTAGTCAAATACAAGGTTAAAAATAAACATACAAAATATTATTAAAATAATCATAATACAGTTATTTAGATACAATATATAAAGATTAACAAATGCATCATTATTATTAACAATAATAAAATATATTTTATTTCAGTTCATATATTTTTTTTCAAATAATGGCTTTTTTATGGTTTTAATTTTAGTAAAAAAAAAAAATCCTGCTGTACACAATTGTTTTTTGATTAAAATCAAAATCATGCAGATGCATTTCTCAAAAAATAAATAATTAATTAATTAAACTTAAATTAAATAATACGTGTGCAAAATGAATAAAACAAACTGCTTTTAAAATTTAAATTAATCTTGTTTGACAAGTTTAAGTTAAAATATAAAAAAATCCTAAAAACTGCTGAAAAAGTAACACGTCACAAGATATTAAAATGTGTCAGATATACAGAAAAAAATCTAAATACTTGTAAAAGCAACTTTATCAAAGTTCAAGGTTTTGTAGATTTGTTTTAAACTGGAAAATAAGAGAAACGCACTCATTAAGAAAAATATTTTCTGCAGTGTGTATTAAGGTACTTATATTACACTGTAAAAAAGATGAAGTTTTGAAGCTGTAAATAAAGCATTATTAAATTATTGGAGTATGTTTAACAAGAAAATACAAAATTTCACATCTAATTCCATGTAATTTCCCAGTAGTTCCTCAGTGAAAATGGTTTAAAAGTAACTCCAGCGTACAATAACTTGCGTACCGAGTTCAACAGAGACAGTCAGATGGAAAAACTGATGTGTCTGCAATAAGAGGAGCAGAACCGTGAATCACCGACGGTCATTCAGCAGATCCGAAGCGGTTCATGGACAGACGCCGCCCTCACTAAGCAGCGGATCAGGCCCCGGGCTCCTGGCGTTCTCACTGCAGCACAGGCAAAGACAGCCGCGTAATTACACGAATGTAGCAAATACTGGGAACATGCTGAGCGCTCAATTAGAGCAAGAGTCACAGCAATCATATTCATATACAAACTTACACCCTAACAAAAAAAACTAAAAAGTAATTGTGACGGCATTTTTTTAATAATCAGCTATATGCCAAGACAAAATTTATCATTTTAATTGACTTGATGTATGAAAATAACTAGGGTTGTAAAGGGGTGGACTGAAACTTTCCAGGATTTTTGGGAAACTTGTGGAAAAACTTGGACATTTTTCGGAAACTTTTGGAAAGTTTGCAAAAGTAAATCTGAAATTTCTTGTCCCTTTATAACCCTAAAAATAATACTTATAAAAAACTAAAACTACTAAAATATCAAAAACATACAAAAAATTAGTAAAACTTTAAAATTAAAATATTTTTTTTTACAAAAAATTGAAAATATTAATTAAAAACTATTTTATTTTTTTGTTTAGTTAACCTGATATACTAACTAAAAATTATAAATTCCTTTTTTTGAAACACTAAACATAAAAGAAACATATACAAATTACAAAAAACATAAAATTACTAAAACTACTAAAAAAGCTGAAAATATAAAAATAAAACTAATTCAAGATATTAATGAAAACGATAATAGTTTATCGATGATTCTCAAATAACACCGATACAGTGATGGTTTTATTTTATGGTACTTTCAAATAAACAAACTTAATGAAAACAAATCACATGATAAACCACAGAATTGACATGATGCCTCAAATGTTGTTAAAAAAATAAAACGATATTGTCATGGAAGCACTTGCAGAAAACTATGGTAGTACTACAGTTCTTCTTGTAAGCATATGCACCGATGTATGCTTCAAATCTCACGCAGAGAAGCAAACAGAGCTGAGAAACATTACACTACTGCAGTTATTACACTTCAATATTGCAGAACACCGAAGGTGTAACTAATGAAATATGCCGCTGTATAATGCAAACCCTCAGGAGAATGACAAGCTCCGGAGATATTTCTAAGGTTTGATTCTGGGGCGTTTGTTTGTATATGAAGCGACGAGTGACACCTTCATTCTGAACATACTTGAGCTCCATGATCTCAGGCCTGTTAAATGCATTCTTAACATTCAGAACAAAAACATACCGCATACATGATAGTCGCCGATGCACTAATTACAGATTCAGCTCAATAAGGCTGCTAATTAAAACCCTCCATGATGTCATCGGCCAGCGCTTGACTAATAAGGCTTATAATAGGAGGTTTGATCCTGCAGCTCTATTGAGGATGGCGGGAAATGGAATGTTACATTGTAACACTTTCACCTCAGCCAGATGAGTCACAAGGTTTTTTTGATGGTCGCCATGGCAACATCACAGATAGTATAATAAACGGGCGATTGATATGATGCACAATGAAAGTTATGGAAGAATGCATTCCAGGGTGGCGCTCGTACCTGTGTGTTTGAGATCACTCAAAATATTCCTCACATCAGACATCAGCTCTCATGATAAACCTTGTCCAAACACCTGAAGGAATCTACATGAAGCTGATGTGGCAAGATTGGACTTTTGCTTGCGCTGCATTAGCGCTGTAAGAAGTCCTACAAGCAGGTTTCATTAAAGATACACAATGATGGCATTAATCATGCATGCTATTGAAATCAACTAAATGACACTAATCATGTCATATACTACTCTATTGACATTGTACCAGTTACCATGGTAAAAACAACAACAACACACGTCGAAATATATTGCATTTCTATTGCATTGAATTGTAAGTTCTACAAGCAGTCTGATCTGTAAGCTCAGTGATGCAAACACACACTGGCAATCAGGAGATGGGACACATTATAGAATAACACTATTAATAATAAAGCCATCAGAGTTATGAAATAACAATATGAAAGTATATTATGGAGGAAAAAAGTTATTGCATTGAATTGCTATTAAATAAATGTAGGTTTGTATTAAAATATCACAAATATATTTGTTAAAAAAACTAATTTTAATCATTTAATAAAAAGTCTTAGATCAGGATCAGTTAAGATTAGGATTTATATTCACAATTAAGATCAAATTTACATTTATGCATTTGCAAGGCTTTTAGCCAAAGTGACTTATTGCATTCAGGTTATATATTATTAAAGCATTTTCTGGGATTCGAACCTATGATCCTTCTATACCTACTATTATCATTAAATCAATAATTTAATAAATATGTAGGTTTGTAAAAGAAACACATCACAAATACATACGTCTAAAGAGCAATGAATTCGCTGGGAATCGAACCCATGACCTTGCATTTACTTTCATTCAATATCTTCAATAACAAATAATTACATGCAGGTTGTAAAGAAACACCACAATATATACAGCGTGGCTAAACATCTATGCATTCCCCGGGATTCGAACCCATGATATTGGTGTCTCTGCAGCACTCGATGTTTTTCCTAAGATATCTCCAACAATAAATGTCGGTTTGTAACTAAGTTAGTCAAAAATATATGTCTGAAAATCTAATTTCAAGGATTTAACAAGTAAGATTTGCACATTTAATTGTTTTTAAGTAACTTATTGCATTCAAAGTATACTTTTTTGGGGAATCGAACCCATGACCTTGCACTTCATGATGTTTTTCCTTCAATATCTTCTACAATCAAACAAACAAACAAAGTAAATGTAGGTTTGTATAGAAAAAAAAAATGCATTCCCTGGGATTAGAGCCCACGATTTTAGCATTTCTAAAGCATTTGATGAGTTTTTTCCTTCAGTATCTTCTACAATCAATCAATTAAATTTGTAAACAAACACATCACAAATCTAAAAATCATTCTTCCTGGGAGTCGAACCCATGACCTTGTCATGGCTAGAGCACCTCATGTTGTTTTTACTTCGATATCTTCTACAAACATACAAATAAAAAGTAGGTTTGTAAAGAAAAACAACAAACATAGTCTAAAAATCTATGCATTCCTTGGGATTAGAACCCATGTTCTTAGCGTTTCTAGAACACTTTAGTTTTTTTTCTTTAGTATCTTCTACAACCAATCAATCAATCAATCGATACAAGTCTGAAAATCTAATTTCAAGGATTTAACAAGTAAGATTTGCACATTTAACAGTTTTTATCCAATACAATAAGTAACTTATTGCATTCAAAGTATACTTTTTTTGGGGAATCGAACCCATGACCTTGCACTTCATGATGTTTTTCCTTCAATATCTTCTACAATCAAACAAAGTAAATGTAGGTTTGTATAGAAAAAAAAAGCAATGCATTCTCTGGGATTAGAACCCAAGATTTTAGCATTTCTAAAGCACTTGATGAGTTTTTTTCCTTCAGTATCTTCTACAATCAATCAATCAATCAATGAAGGCAATGTAAACAAAAAAAATCACAAATCTAAAAATCTATTCATTCTCTGGGAATCAAACCCATGACCTTGTCATGGCTAGAGCACCTCATGTTGTTTTTACTTCGATATCTTCTACAAACAAACAAATAAAAAAGTAGGTTTGTAAAGAAAAACACAACAAATATAGTCTAAAAAAATCAATGCATTCCTTGGGATTAGAACCCATGTTCTTAGCATTTCTAGAACACTTTAGTATCTTCTACAAGCAATACATCAATCAATTGATAGATGAATGCAGGTTTGCAAATGAATACATCACATCTGAATATATGTCTAAAAATCTATGCATTCCCTGGGAATCGAACCCATGACCTTGTCAATTATCTACAGTTTGAGCTCCAGGAATACCTATGATCCTTCTATACCTACTATTATCATTAAATCAATAATTTAATAAATATGTAGGTTTGTAAAAGAAACACATCACAAATACATACGTCTAAAGAGCAATGAATTCGCTGGGAATCGAACCCATGACCTTGCATTTACTTTCATTCAATATCTTCAATAACAAATAATTACAAGCAGGTTGTAAAGAAACACCACAAATATATACAGCGTGGCTAAACATCTATGCATTCCCCGTAAAATCGTAATGCATATACATTCCAAACCCACACGTTTGCCTGGTCGTGTAATCACAGCGACATAAATCACTCATGAATAATGTGAGAACATAATGAGTCAAACGCTGTAAATCATTGCGTAACATCTCACTATGACGCATTATGCTCAAGTCATGAATTCATCAACGTCTGAAGGAATCTGACGTTTTAAAAAACCTGCATGGTTTGTTTTCAAACCCTGAGCTAGAAGCTTCTCCGAAAACACATTCTCTAAACATCAGCCTGTTATTTTATACAACCGGATCGATATGAATGACTTCTGACATGATAAGAGTGAATCACTGGGGCAAAAACATCCGACTAAAGCTGACCATGTTTTCTCTAATTATCATGTCACAATAGAGCCGCTCCTGCCGCTATTGTTCGTTCTGTCTGTGAACACCCAACACATCAATACTTCCTTCTAGTTCTGCCCGTTCTGGAGTGAAAAGAAGGAATCTGTCCAGTTAAATACCAGAGCAATAAGCACTTTCACCTCTTGGGCGGATCGCATTCCTCCTGCCAGCAAACAATTAATGCAGTGTCAAGATCTAGAAACACTGCGTGCATCGAATATAGCAGAGCACTGTCACCGTGATGTGGTTCTTTAATAATGATTGTCACAGATGCTGCTCGACAGGTCTGATGTCTCTTGTTGACACTTCACACAAACCATTTACAAGAGCTCAAGTTACAGTCTGTGATCGATAATTATCAAACACAAATGCATGACCTTAAACCTCCCGTGTAGAAAGTACTGCGCTGATACCACGGTACAGTGATGGTAATGGAAGACAATGCAATGGTACTTTCATATACGATTGATATATGCATGGTATTTTTATATTTACATTTATGCATTTAGCAGACGCTTTTATCCAAAGCGACTTACAGTGCATTCAGGTTATACATTTTTTTGTCAGTACATTATAGTACAACAAGGTGCTTCAGAGATCACTATGGTACATGTTCAAAGATCCAGAAATTATTAAATTATTATGGCACATGTGTGTATACCATAATAACCATTTCTCATGACTCTTGAAAACAAGCAGTAAAAAACATCATTATGAAGCATCAGTATCACGATGGTAAATGCCTAAAGAGCATGGTAACACAATGATACTGTAAATATGAGACTCTAAAACTATTGTAGCACCACACACACACATATAAAAACATGTTTACATACACCACACACACACAACATATAAGAAACATGTTGATATGATACATATTATGGTATTATCACAGTATATTTCCAAACCTCACCCAGTTTGTTACAAAAAACTAAGTAGTCTAAAACCATTATAGAGGCAAGGTAATACCATGTTTCTTATATATAGCCTAGTATTACCATACATGTCATGCAACTTTCTACTGATATTTGATTTAAATTCATATATATATATATATTAATATTAAGCTAACTATTTCTGACTTGTGTTATACAAAACCGCGTTAAAAGTTACTAAACTTGTTCAATCTGAAACAACAGCAGCTCACATTTGATATTAAACATCAGAAATGATAAAGATCTTTACCTCAGGCGCTCTTTGACCTGCTGATATAAACACTAATGTCGCGTCGCAGATGATCGATAATCGATCTGTTAAAGCGCTTCTGGAGTAAATACGGCGTCGAGTGAAGGGAAGTGAGTTTACCGTTGACTGTGGAGCAGATATGTGTCCTCTCGTGTCTCTCAGGTGTGTTTGTTCTTGCTGAAGTGCACCGTGACTTTCACACCTGGGCGGGTTACCTATGCGCGTGTGGGCGTGACCTGAGACACGCCCGTGGACCTGAGCCACGCCCCCTCGCGCCGCAGTAAAGCCAGCAGGGTTTTACTGTGGTAACTCTGCTTTACACAAGAGCGGATGTTATTCTTCACCATATTTGGAAATCTTCTCGGACTCAAATGATCCTGAACTATTTAAGGAATTTTGAATGAGTTCTAGAGTCAGATCCATTTATATCCGTTTATATCCAGTCCTTCAGAATCCAATAAAATGCATAATCCAACATTATTATGAACATAAAGAAGAAATGTGTCCTTATTCATCCATTAAAATGAAAACCAGCACTAGAGGAAAACAAGACCAGAATTCATAATAATAATAAATAATATTTAGAAATAAATGTGTTTATAAAACACATAATAATAAAAAATATTTTTTATTATTTAAAAATATACCTTTATATATAAATCATATCAGTAATAGAAAATTAAAACAAACAAACAAAACAAACAAATAAAACAAACAAAAACAAAACAAAGCATAAAATATAAATACTTATTAATAAATGAATAAATAAATGCTTAAACATTAACACAAATTTGGCAAAGCATTTTTGTTTAAAATGTATTTATTGAAATATTTATTTTAAATAAATGAATAAATGAATGAATAAATGCTTCCATAGACTTCTAATTAACACAAATTTGGCAAAGCGTCGTTGTTTGGTGCTGTGAAAATAAGGTAAGGACATAAATAAACAAATACATAAATAGACTTCCAATGAAAGTAGATGTATTTTTGTTCAAACTCAGTTTCTGTGATGAACGCATGCACATGATATAAATTTTATTTGAAGTTATTGTTTGGTTTAAAGTCCAGCTTAAATGCCTGTTTAAAAGAATAAAGTAAACCTCTAACAACATGCATGTCTATGATGCATCAATGCTGACAGAGCATTACTTCAGCTAAATCATCTTTCCTGACAAATCATTGATTCTGTCAGTCCATGTGACCCTGAGCCTCCACCACACCCACAATGCACTGCAGCAGCCGCTCGAGGACTGACCTGACGCGTGTGTTTCTACATCACTGTCCCTGCGTGCCGCAGCGGGGAGTGGATTTGGCCAACATGCTGAAGAAGTCAGTGAAACCTCCTATTGTGCTTTCAGAGGATCTGTCTTTCACTTACATCACCTCATCATGTTCAGACACAGATCAGGTGCTTTCCACATTTAACACAATATTAAAAGATCTTTACAATCAATCAGACGTGATGGAAAATAATAGAAGACTATAGGATTTGAATCTGTTAAATCATAATATATTCATATGGGATGTCATAGAAACAGTATAATAATTAGAATAGTTCTGCTATTTATTTTTTATGGCATTTACTAATACAATATTATTGTAGTAATGTGGGTATTTTAGGGTAAAATGTTTGAATACCACAATCAGTGGATTTAAAAAAATGTATTTAGGGACAGAATTACTTTGTTTATACTTGTTATGAAAACAAACATCAAAGGTTATTAACGTTAACTAAAAGTAAAAAAAATGCAGCACTTAAAATAAACGTTAACTGAAACTGAATAAAATATAATAACCTATTCATTTTCTGTTAAACTTTTATATTAAACGTACTTTATTTCTACTAAAGGCAAAGTTTTTTTCCTAAAATAACTAAATAAATAATAATTAATACATACTATATAGACATATACAATTATATTAAATTATATAAAGTAAAAAAAAACTTACTAAATTAAAAAAATTATTAAACTAGCTAAAATTAATAAAGTGAAAACTGAGAGTATAAAAATAAACTTTGTTTAACCAAAACTAAAGGACACTAAAATAACTATGAAACACACACATTATAATCCAAACAATGTAGTTATACAGCATGAATGTGCTTCTTATATAAACTGATCATGAAACACACACAAGCGTTGATGAGGCATGTCGAGAGAGTGTGTGTGTGTGTGTGTGTGTGTGTGTGTGTGTGTGTGTGTGTGTGTGTGTGTGTGTGTGTGTGTGTGTGTGAGAGAGTGTGTGTGTGTGTGTGTGTGTGTGTGTGTGTGTGAGAGTGTGTGTGTGTGTGTGTGTGTGAGTGTGTGTGAGAGAGAGTGTGTGTGTGAGTGTGAGTGTGTGTGAGAGTGTGTGTGTGTGTGAGAGTGTGTGTGTGAGTGTGTGTGTGTGTGTGTGTGTGAGTGTGTGTGTGTGTGTGTGTGTGTGTGTGTGTGTGTGTGTGTGTGTGTGTGTGAGTGAGAGAGTGTGTGTGTGTGAGAGTGTGTATGTATGTGTGTGAGAGGGTGTGTGTGTGTGTGAGAGTGTGTGCGTGTGCGTGTGTGTGTCTGTGTCTCTGTGTGTGTGTTGTGTGTGTGTGTGTGTGTGTCTGTGTGTGTGTGTGTCTGTGTGTGTGAGTGTAAGTGTGAGTGTGTGAGTGAGTATGAGTGTGTGTGTGTGTGTTTGTGTTGTGTGTGTGTGTGTGTGTGTGTGTATGTGTGTGTGTGTGTGTGTGTGTCTGTGTCTGTGTCGTGTGTGTGTGTGTGTGTGTGTGTGTGTGTGTGTGTGTGTGTGTGTGTGTGTGTGTGTGTGTGTCTGTGTCTGTGTTGTGTGTGTGTGTGTGTGTGTGTGTGTGTGTGTGTGTGTGTTGTGTGTGTGTGTGTGTGTGTGTGTGTGTGTGTGTGTGTGTGTGTGTGTTGTCTGTGTGTGTGAGTGTAAGTGTGTGTGTGATGTGTGAGTGAGTATGAGTGCGTGTGTGTGTGTGTGTGTGTGTGTGTGTGTGTCTGTGTCTGTGTCTGTGTCTGTGTCTGTGTCTGTGTGTGTGTGTGTGTGTGTGTGTGTGTGTGTGTCTGTGTCTGTGTGTGTCTGTGTGTGTGTGTGTGTGTGTGTGTGTCTGTGTGTGTGTGTGTGTGTCTGTGTCTGTCTGTGTGTGTGTGTGTGTGTGTGTGTGTGTGTGTCTGTGTCTGTGTGTGTGTGTGAGTGTGTTCCCGGGTGGATCTGAGCTGACAGACACAGTGTGATGACAGCGAGGGAGACACACATAACGTCAGATTCACAGCTCAGAGCTCAAGCACGTCTGTGACGTTCTGTACAGGACCGGCCTGCTTTGGGCGTCTCAGAGTTGACAGTAAAACAAGGTTTGGGACTCCCTGAAGACATGCTGCAGCTCAATGGGACATTCCTGGTTAAAAGGGAAAACATGCATGCAGTTCTAAACATTATTCTTTTCAAACCATTGTTCTTATCATTATTGATTTTAAATGTATCAGGTTTGTGAACACCAGTTTAGAGGTGCCTTTATTTGTGGTATATTATAGATACATAAATACATTTTACATTCATTCAGTAAAACATTATTGTTACCATGGTACTGTACTTTTTAAACGCAAGTAAAATGAACAAAAAATGTGTTCATCTTGTTTTAAATTGTATGATGTTTTAAAGAACACAACCTTTTATTAAAACAAAAAAATATTATTATTATTACTGATATTGAATGAATATAATTAATTAATTTAAATCAATCAAGCAAGATGCAAAATAAACTAAGATATTTTCTGTAAACATGTTGCTATTCTATTATATTTTGTGCAATTTTATTTCTCAAATAAATGTATTTTGTTTCAATATGTTTAGAAGTCATATTGGAGGACAAAAGTACTCATGATTTTATGAATTTGTCTGAAATATTTATTTAAAAAAGAATGTTCACTAGTAATAAAATAATGTTTTTAATGATTAACTTGAGCAAGATACAAAAATATAAACTATTATTAACTATTTTAAATATAAAACTAGGATATTTGATGACAAAAAAATATATATCTGGTAT
>CM049834.1:27041244-27071244 GCA_027422435.1 Schizopygopsis pylzovi
TTATATCTTGCAATTATCATTTTTTACCCCAACAACTATGAAAAAAATCTGAGTTTTTAAGTTTTATTTCATGAAGGAAAAAATCAAAGAAAAAAAAATAATAATTCAGAGAAAAATTCAGAATTTTCAAAAACAAATTAAGATTTCTAAGAAAATAAAAAGTGAGATATTAACACAAAACTGCAACATAAAGTCTTAATCGAAATAAAAAAGTTTTATTGTGAGAAATTAATGCAGAATTGTGATTAAAATGTCATAACTGTGAGATATAAAGTCAGAATTGCAAGAAAAAAGACAGCATTTCGAGATATAAAAGGAAAATTGTAAGACAGCAAGTTGTGATTTCTTTATTTAATAGTTTTCAGTGGTGAAAGAGGTTTCCGTAACTGAAATAAATTGGGTTTACTGATGATAAATATACTGTATAATCCAATCATGTATATGATAAATGCACCACATTCAGTTTATTGTGTTAAAACTGATTCGTCCAACTTTGATTTCAACTTAAATCAAATTCAGGCCTTTATTTTGCGTATGAGGGCCGGCGGCGAATGCACAGCACATCGATTCTTTCAGCGATGTCTCGTTACAAAAGTGAGAATGTAAATTAAGGTCTGATTGTTGACACACGTTAACGCTAATCAATCACGTCCTCACCAGGTCACATGATCAACGGCAGGTCGTCTATTTACACCAAAAATACTCAATTAAAATGACAATGTAATGATGAAAGAGGATGAGAGAGTAATCGTATAGCTTTGATTCCCGACCCCCCCACCCACCGTTATAGAAAAGAAAGTGTTCCCGCAAATATAAACAGACTTTTTTTTTTTGCTTTTGTTCTCACTACATTTTCAATGTGACACGTTTCAACACACAATGAAGTTTTTTTTTTAAAAACAAAAGAGAAGAACTGATACAACGCATTTCTAAACACAAAATAACAACAGCCTACATGTAAAAATATAACTTTTACATACACAATTTCAAAATAATGGTACGTTCGCATTTGTTGCATACAATTTACAAAAGTCCGTGTGTGTTTCCCTTCGCCGGCGAGAGCGTCGTTCGCCGTGACGTTATGACAAATAGAGTCACGTGGAGCGGATGGCGTGGGGGACGTCTCCGCGCGGCTTTACAGAGTGAAAAACGCTCCTCGTGAACTCCTTTTCGTCTCTTTATATACTGTATATATTTCTACATTTATATATATTGATTTTCTAATAGATTTGTGTCCACTTTCAGTGCCTCCCGTCCATTTTCTTCAATTTTTTTTGACAGAGAAACCAGTACAGACGAAGAATAGAGAGATAAAAAAAGATTTTACACGTACAACCACACATTTGTACTACAGCGGCTCAACAACAAGCCTGTATTCGTAAAAGCGGATATCTATAATACAATGCTCAATAACGACGGTGACAGGTGGGCGGGGCTGTGGGCGGGGCCACACGGGGCTGGACACACCTTCTAATTACATATAGCCGTACAGTACATTAAATACAGTTTATCCAAAAAAATACTTTTTTTACTTTTTTACTGTTTTTTTTTTTTAAACTCCAGGTCGTAAAATACCGGACTGCATAGACCTAATGACTAACGTTTCCTATACGCTGCTTGCATCGTAGATAATGTTCTCCTCCAGTTGTGTGATGATATGAGCTCTAAAAGGCACGTTGGTTGAAGTTTCGACATGTTAAAATTGCATCTTCGGGGTCCGGGAGGGCTTCGGGGGAGTCGGTGGCTAGAAACAAACGAATAAACGGAGAGAAATGACTTCGGGTAGTTCGGGATCCGCAAAAAAGTTCACGAAACGAGCCCGAAGTGGTTCCAGAACGGTCTAAGATCTGCTGGTTTCAAAGGAACTAAAACAGCATTATTGCAATGGTTTGAAGGGCCGAATCCCGTCTGGGTCGCTTGATTGACAGCTCCTCTCGTCCCGACTGATTGGGAATTTTCCTAATTCTATTTTTCCGTAAGGAGTTCCGTGAGGCACAGCTACAAAAGGTCCCCAGTGTGGACAGGACTGCCGTTGAAATCACACCTCCACAACATCATGATATGTTTGAAGAATCGCCCGTCGGTCTTTTTGTTTTCGTGTGTGTTCGTACAAAAAAACGTCTTCTTTTGCAACAGGGAATGCTTGGAGGAGGATATGCACAACGAATCCGGCACCGCTCCCTAATGTACAGGAGAAATCCTCACAGACGCAGTCAGGAACGGGAACACGCAGGAGTCGGGCGGATGGAAGTTCGTTCGTTCGTTCGTTCGTTCGTTCGTTCGTTCGTTCGTTCGTTCGTTCGTTCGTTCGTTCGTTCGGTTCGTTCGTTCGTTCGTTCGTTCGTTCGTTCGTCGTTCGTTCGTTCGTTCGACTGGCGGTCGGGGCAGGAATAACGCTGTCAAAGGAAGTGATCGCTCATCATTTTGATGAATTCTGGCAGCTTTGACCTGAAAGACGGACAGACGGAGAAAGAGTTAACATATACACGACTAAACACTTCTAAATCTGTTTTTTCTTAAAGTAGCATAAATGGAGATTATTTTTAGGAGGTGCAACTGAAACATTTTTCTCTTTAATTCTTTAATTTAATGCAATGCAATTTAATTAATACTGAAATGTAAAATATGCAAAGACATTATGGGCATAACAATTTATTCTATTCTATAGAAATATTTCTAGTTATATAATAATAATTGTATTTAATTATAATAGTTATTATAATGGAAAAATGTAAATAATAATAATAAAAAATACTATCATTAATGTAATACAGCAATGAAAACTATTCTGTAAGGACGTAATATATATTACATATTTTTGATTCAGTTAATAAATCTTGCTACTATAATGCAAATATGCAAATAAAAATTATTATTATTATAATTATAAAAATAAAGTACCCTTATCAATGTAATGCAATAATGAAATTATACTATGTGTAAATAATTTGTTTATATTATATTATGTTATATTTATTATATTATATTATGTTATACTGGTTTATGCAATGTTTTGATTATTTTTGTAATTCTCTTACTGTAATGCAAAATATGTAAATAAATATAAATAATAAAGTACTCTCAATAATGTAGTACATTAATGAAAATTATACTGCATGTAAATAATAATTATATTATATTTTATATTTATTATTTTTAATATGTTTTGTAATATATTTGATCCTTTATTTTAACTGAACAATTTTAGTTATTGTAATGCAAAATATGTTAATAAATAAAAATAATAAAAGTACTCTCATTAATATAATGCGTAGTGAAGATTATACTGCATGGACATAATCATTTATATTATATTATATATGTATATATTATATATGTATATTATATATGATATATTATAATGTAAAATATGGTAATAAATAATAATAATAAAAGTACTCTCATTAATATAATGCAGTAGTGAACATTATACTGCATGGACATAATAATTTATATTATATATGTATACATTATATATGTATATTATGTATATATTATATTGTAAATATAATTAGTACTCTCATGTAATATTAATGGTAGTGATAATTATACTCATGTACATAATATATTATATTATTATAATGTAAAATATGGTAATAAATAAAAATAATAAAAGTATTCTCATTAATATAATGCAGTAGTGAAAATTATACTGCATGGAATATTATAATTGATATTATATAATGTAAAATATGGTAATAAATAAAATAATAAAAGTACTCTCATTAATATAATGCAGTAGTGAAGATTATACTGCATGGACATAATCATTTATATTATATAATGTAAAATATGGTAATAAATAATAATAATAATAAAAGTACTCTCATTAATATAATGCAGTAGTGAAGATTATACTGCATGGACATAATCAATTGATATTATACAAGCGTTCCTAAAAATAGCTTTACATCGTTTACATATAAACTATAAGTTCGTTTCTTCTGTTGATTGAGTCAAATATAACCGAATCATATACACACACTCCAGAGCAGATTCATCTTCTATTTACTGCTCTGAACGCCTCTAAAACATGATCTATCGCTTTCCCTCGTCGTAACATCTGTAAATGAACACGAACTGGGTTTAATTCACACCTTCATTTGTTCATGTATTATAAGTTGTAAAGTCATTAATGCACATTACAGTCGTTTACACAGAGAACATTATTAACCTTTGGAACCGCATGTATCTGTTCACACCCATAATGCAATGTGAACATGGCACTTTTCATGCTTTCACTTGATTTATTCTGCTTTTACAAACAAAACAAACAAACAAACAAACAAACAAACAAACAAACAAACAAACAAACACACAAACAAACACACAAACAGTGGGGAATGAAACAAATCATGACAATCATCATAAAACAGCACTTTTGAATGAAATGGTCAGTGATTTTGTGTACATGCACCTTTTCATGTGTGCAGATCTTGTTTAATAATTCATAATATATGGTTTAAAAATCAAAATCTCTATGTACACAAATTATAACCCACACTTACGGCCAATCTGTTGTTAAAAAGCGCCCATTTTGACATGTTTAGAGGTGATTAGGTTTGTTTTTGTCGCCACCCATTGATGATTAATGAAGTTACGTGGCATGTGACCAATGATTCGAAATCCAAACGTTCTGCATCACTTTGTCTAATAATTCTGTTTTTGTGCCAGAATGAGTGAGTAAGAGAGTGATTGCAGGATTGATCACTTTGGGACGTGTACAACAGCAGATCAGTGTAGAGGGAAATATTCTGACCATTTACGGGGGTGTGGCTCTTTACATTTGTCCCATGGGATTGGACGCCTCGCCCATGCTGTGGTGACCGCCGGCCAATGAGAGCGGAGCACCGTCCGAGGACACCTTCTCCTCTTCCCGCCTCTTCAGACACGCCGCCTTTGGGTTGAGATTGCGCTCTGGAATAAAACGTGAGGAACACAAACACACACTTTACTGATCATCACACGCTGAGCTGCTCCAGCCATCTACAGGACAACATACGGGTGTTTACATAAGTGTTTACTACATGCATATTCATAATATTATTTCAAAATAATACATCATTTAGTATAATAATAATATGAAACATACTAATATGAAATTATATATTAAATATAAAATATGGTACATCTAATTTGTAACAGCTACATTAATAAACCCAGAAATAATAATAATAATAATACAATTATGTATTATACAATTATTTAAAAATAAAATATTTTATAATTATTAATTGTATATATCATAATATCACTACAATTATATATATATAAATAAAAAATTTAAATACTAAAACTCTAAACTAGAATAGCTGTCAATTTTTGCTATATACAAAATTATTATTTATAATAATCAAATTTTATTTGAATAAAATATTATTTATAACTATACATTTTTTGTTATTTAATAATAATAATAATAATAATAGTATATTAAATATAATATGCAAAATCAAGCAGATGTACTCTTGAACAGCTACTGTACAGTAATAAATACAGAAAGTGTTTTCTATATACAACAGTTATAAATATTCATAATAATTCCAATAATAATAATAGATTATTTACTATATTTATATATATTTATAATATTTATGACCACTACATTTATCCAATAAATAACCATCGAAAATCCAATTAAATTACATGCATATTTATAATAATAATAAATTATTATTATTATTATTTAATTATTTTGTAATTTTAACTATATCTATATATTTTTTTGCAATTATCTAATTAATAGTTCACGGATATTTTAAAGAATGCTGGTAACCAAACAGTTGTTGATCCTCATTGACTTCCATAATAGGGAATTAATGTCCCTTTTAATTTAGGGAATATTATGAAAGTCACTGAGGACCATCAACTGTTTGTTAGTGAGTGAAAGTGACATACAGCCATGTATGGTGACCCATACTCAGACTTCATGCTCTACATTTACCCATCCAAGTGCACACACACGGCAGTGAACACACACACACACACACACACAGACACACACACACAGCAGTGAACACACACACACACACACACAGCAGTGAACACACACACACACACACACACACACACACACACACACACACACACACACACACACACACACACACACACACACACACACACACACACACACACACACCGGGAGCAGTGCTTATGCTGCAGGCGCAGTTGGGGGTTCGGTGTCTTGCTCAAGGGCACCTCATCGTGGTATTGAAGGTGGAGAGAGCGCTGGACATTCACACCCCCCCCACCTACAATCCCTGGCGGTATGAGACTCGAACCTACAACCTTTCGATTACGACTCCGACTCTCTAACCATTAGGCCACGACTTCCCACCAACGTTATTCAAAATATCTTCTTTTGTGTTTAAAGGAAGAAAGAAACTCATACAGGTTTGGAGCGAGAAGAAGTAAATGTAAGTTTTGGGTTAACTGTCCCTTTAAATATAAAAGAAATGGTATTGTAGTTTGAGCAACCCGAGTTAAAGGGACTAGTTTGTGGCGCTGTGACTGACCTCGGACCTGCTGCTCCAGGCTGAGGATGACGGCGACGGCCTGGTGCAGGATGAGTAGTTTGGTCTGGGGTTTGTCACTCTTCAGGTGCAGCTGCACCATGCGGCCCAGCTCTTTGAAGGCCTCGTTGATGTCACGAACTCGCAGACGCTCCCGCGCGTTATTAGCCATGCGCCGCTCCTTCTCCCGCTCCAGCTTCTGCTCCGGGGTCAGGTCCTCGTCGTCGTTGTTGCTGTGGGCCGAAGCGGGAGTTCAGAGCTCGTTAACACATCAGACATTTATCACCCTGGACCACCAAACCAGTCAAGTTCAGATTTATACATCATCTGGGACAGAGGACAATACTTGGCTATGTAGATGTATATATATAATTAATGAACTTTTGGGTATAATATGTCACAGTTTACTTTATTTAGCTATCCTCACTTACATTTATGAACTATAGTGTCCTGCACCCACTACTTCAAAATATCAAAAATGATATCTGGTGTCTGATTCATTTTTGGTTTGACTTTAACAAGTATTAAAAGTATATCAAATTCTAGACATATGAAGTATTTAAAAATGCATAATAGATACAAAAAGTATCTAAAAATCGAAATATATTAAAATGTATAATAGATACAAAAAGTATCTAAAAATCGAAATATATTAAAATGTATAATAGATACAAAAAGTATCTAAAAATCGAAATATATTAAAATGTATAATAGATACAAAAAGTATCTAAAAATCGAAATATATTAAAATGTATAATAGATACAAAGTATCTAAAAATCGAAATATATTAAAATGTATAATAGATACAAAAAGTATCTAAAAATCGAAATATATTAAAATGTATAATAGATACAAAAAGTATCTAAAAATCTAAATATATTAAAATGTATAATAGATACAAAAAGTATCTAAAAATCGAAATATATTAAAATGTATAATAGATACAAAAAGTATCTAAAAATCGAAATATATTAAAATGTATAATAGATACAAAAAGTATCTAAAAATCGAAATATATTAAAATGTATAATAGATACAAAAAGTATCTAAAAATCAAATATATTAAAATGTATAATAGATACAAAAAGTATCTAAAAATTCGAAATATATTAAAATGTATAATAGATACAAAAAGTATCTAAAAATCGAAATATATAAAAATGTATAATAGATACAAAAAGTATCTAAAAATCGAAATATATTAAAATGTATAATAGATACAAAAAGTATCTAAAAATCGAAATATATTAAAATGTATAATAGATACAAAAAGTATCTAAAAATCGAAATATAATAAAATGTATAATAGATACAAAAAGTACACACAAACCTAGATATATAAAGTATTAAAATTCAAATAAAAAGAGTATAAAAAGAATATACCATTATAGATTAAATAGTATAAAAATACATACAATTCTCTAATATAAAGTATCTAAAAATCGAAATATATTAAAATGTATAATAGATACAAAAAGTATCTAAAAATCGAAATATATTAAAATGTATAATAGATACAAAAAGTATCTAAAAATCGAAATATATTAAAATGTATAATAGATACAAAAAGCATCTAAAAATCGAAATATATTAAAATGTATAATAGATACAAAAAGCATCTAAAAATCGAAATATATTAAAATGCATAATAGATACAAAAAGTATCTAAAAATCGAAATATATTAAAATGTATAATAGATACAAAAAGTATCTAAAAATCGAAATATAATAAAATGTATAATAGATACAAAAAGTATCTAAAAATCGAAATATATTAAAATGTATAATAGATACAAAAAGTCTCTAAAAATCGAAATATATTAAAATGTATAATAGATACAAAAAGTATCTAAAAATCGAAATATATTAAAATGTATAATAGATACAAAAAGTATCAAAAAATCAAAATATAGTAAAATGTATAATAGATACAAAAAGTATCTAAAATTCGAAATATATTAAAATGTATAATAGATACAAAAAGTATCTAAAAATCGAAATATATAAAAATGTATAATAGATACAAAAAGTATCTAAAAATCGAAATATATTAAAATGTATAATAGATACAAAAAGTATCTAAAAATCGAAATATATTAAAATGTATAATAGATACAAAAAGTATCTAAAAATCGAAATATAATAAAATGTATAATAGATACAAAAAGTACATACAAACCTAGATATATAAAGTATGTAAAATTCTAAAAATATATAAAGAGTATAAAAAGAATATACCATTATAGATTAATATAGTATAAAAATACATACAATTCTCTATATATAAAGTATCTAAAAATCGAAATATATTAAAATGTATAATAGATACAAAAAGTATCTAAAAATCGAAATATATTAAAATGTATAATAGATACAAAAAGTATCTAAAAATCGAAATATATTAAAATGTATAATAGATACAAAAAGCATCTAAAAATCGAAATATATTAAAATGTATAATAGATACAAAAAGCATCTAAAAATCGAAATATATTAAAATGCATAATAGATACAAAAAGCATCTAAAAATCGAAATATATTAAAATGTATAATAGATACAAAAAGTATCTAAAAATCGAAATATAATAAAATGTATAATAGATACAAAAAGTATCTAAAAATCGAAATATATTAAAATGTATAATAGATACAAAAAGTATCTAAAAATCGAAATATATTAAAATGTATAATAGATACAAAAAGTATCTAAAAATCGAAATATATTAAAATGTATAATAGATACAAAAAGTATTTAAAAATCGAAATATATTAAAATGTATAATAGATACAAAAAGTATTTAAAATTCGAAATATATTAAAATGTATAATAGATACAAAAAGTATCTAAAATTCGAAATATATTAAAATGTATAATAGATACAAAAAGTATCTAAAAATCGAAATATATTAAAATGTATAATAGATACAAAAAGTATTTAAAAATCGAAATATATTAAAATGTATAATAGATACAAAAAGTATCTAAAAATCGAAATATATTAAAATGTATAATAGATACAAAAAGTATCTAAAAATCGAAATATATTAAAATGTATAATAGATACAAAAAGTATCTAAAAATCGAAATATAATAAAATATATAATAGATACAAAAGTATCTAAAAATCGAAATATAATAAAATGTATAATAGATACAAAAAGTATCTAAAAATCGAAATATATTAAAATGTATAATAGATACAAAAAGTATCTAAAAATCGAAATATATTAAAATGTATAATAGATACAAAGTATCTAAAAATCGAAATATATTAAAATGTATAATAGATACAAAAAGTATCTAAAAATCGAAATATATTAAAATGTATAATAGATACAAAAAGTATCTAAAAATCGAAATATATTAAAATGTATAATAGATACAAAAAGTATCTAAAAATCGAAATATATTAAAATGTATAATAGATACAAAAAGTATCTAAAAATCGAAATATATTAAAATGTATAATAGATACAAAAAGTACATACAAACCTAGATATATAAAGTATGTAAAATTCTAAAAATATATAATGAGTATAAAAAGAATATAACATTATAGATTAATATAGTATACAAAAATACATAAAATTATCTATATATAAAGTATCTAAAATTTTAGATATAAAAATAAAAAATAGATACAAAAATATATATAATTCTAGATATATAAAACATATAAAAAGAATATACAATTCTCTCTCTCTCTATATATATATATATATATATAGTATACAAAAAGTACATACAATTCCAGATATATAAAGTATATAAAAATATTAAATAGACAAAAAAGTTGTAAATAAAACTGATTATTGTATAACATACTATTTCAGACTTTCTATTTCAATATTTCATGTTTAATATTTTTGTGATTATTTGTACAAATTATTTGTGAAATTTACTAAAACATTACTTTTGTTTCAAAGCAAATCTAACATTTGAAGGCAACGTGTAATTTTTTTAAGTTTAGGTTTTTCATCATAAATTAAAATTTTTGTTTATTCAATAAAAAAAAAAATATATATATATATTTTTTTTTTTTGTAGAAATAAAAAAATAAATAAAAGTTAGACAAAATGAACATTAATGGAGTGTGTTTTACAAAAATAAAAAATAAATATTTTGAATTTCAAAATGTCGTGTTTAATTTGCCATCTATTTTGTAATTATCTGTAAAAATGTTCTAGCAATTTCTAGTGAAAATGAATTCTACATCTATTCTATATACAGTAATTGGTATAGTATAATGCTAAATATATGAGTTAATGTCCAGATGTAAAAGCAGCAGAGATAAAGGTGTGTGTTTGTACGAGTTTATAAATCTTCAAGCACCGTTGAGTTATGTGTTGCTTGAGCTGCCTCTCAGAACACGTCAAAGTCCAGACGGCGTCTGATGCTCACCTCTCTAAAGATTTCAGATCCTTGCTGTCCACGTCCTCCTTCTTGCCGTCCAGAGACTTGGCGTCCTGCAGGTTTTCATCTCCCTCGTCTTCAGATTTGATCTCTGAGCTCACAGACGAGGTGCTGTGACCCTGCAGACCGGCGGAGAGCGCTGGAGACCAGAGAAGAAGAACCTCTCAAACATCAGTCTTTCTCTTTCACCGCCGCGCTTTATAACGTTATTAAACATCACATATATTAACAGAGAATGTCTGAAAACCTCTCAAACATCAGTCTTTCTCTTTCACCGCGCGCTTTATAACATTATTAAACATCACATATATTAACAGAGAATGTCTGAAAACCTCTCAAACATCAGTCTTTCTCTTTCACCGCGCGCTTTATAACATTATTAAACATCACATATATTAACAGAGAATGTCTGAAAACCTCTCAAACATCAGTCTTTCTCTTTCATCGCGCGCTTTATAAGGTTATTAAACATCACATATATTAACAGAGAATGTCTGAAAACCTCTCAAACATCAGTCTTTCTCTTTCATCGCGCACTTTATAACGTTATTAAACATCACATATATTAACAGAGAATGTCTGAAAACCTCTCAAACATCAGTCTTTCTCTTTCACCGCACGCTTTATAAGGTTATTAAACATCACATATATTAACAGAGAATGTCTGAAAACCTCTCAAACATCAGTCTTTCTCTTTCACCGCCGCGCTTTATAACGTTATTAAACATCACATATATTAACAGAGAATGTCTGAAAACCTCTCAAACATCAGTCTTTCTCTTTCACCGCGCTTTATAACGTTATTAAACATCACATATATTAACAGAGAATGTCTGAAAACCTCTCAAACATCAGTCTTTCTCTTTCACCGCGCGCTTTATAACGTTATTAAACATCACATATATTAACAGAGAATGTCTGAAAACCTCTCAAACATCAGTCTTTCTCTTTCACCGCCGCGCTTTATAACGTTATTAAACATCACATATATTAACAGAGAATGTCTGAAAACCTCTCAAACATCAGTCTTTCTCTTTCACCGCACGCTTTATAACGTTATTAAACATCACATATATTAACAGAGAATGTCTGAAAACCTCTCAAACATCAGTCTTTCTCTTTCACCGCGCGCTTTATAACGTTATTAAACATCACATATATTAACAGAGAATGTCTGAAAACCTCTCAAACATCAGTCTTTCTCTTTCACCGCACGCTTTATAACGTTATTAAACATCACATATATTAACAGAGAATGTCTGAAAACCTCTCAAACATCAGTCTTTCTCTTTCATCGCGCGCTTTATAACGTTATTAAACATCACATATATTAACAGAGAATGTCTGAAAACCTCTCAAACATCAGTCTTTCTCTTTCACACCGCCGCGCTTTATAACGTTATTAAACATCACATATATTAACAGAGAATGTCTGAAAACCTCTCAAACATCAGTCTTTCTCTTTCACCGCCGCGCTTTATAACGTTATTAAACATCACATATATTAACAGAGAATGTCTGAAAACCTCTCAAACATCAGTCTTTCTCTTTCATCGCACGCTTTATAACGTTATTAAACATCACATATATTAACAGAGAATGTCTGAAAACCTCTCAAACATCAGTCTTTCTCTTTCACCGCCGCGCTTTATAACGTTATTAAACATCACATATATTAACAGAGAATGTCTGAAAACCTCTCAAACATCAGTCTTTCTCTTTCACCGCCGCGCTTTATAACGTTATTAAACATCACATATATTAACAGAGAATGTCTGAAAACCTCTCAAACATCAGTTTCATCGCACGCTTTATAACGTTATTAAACATCACATATATTAACAGAGAATGTCTGAAAACCTCTCAAACATCAGTCTTTCTCTTTCATCGCCGCGCTTTATAACGTTATTAAACATCACATATATTAACAGAGAATGTCTGAAAACCTCTCAAACATCAGTCTTTCTCTTTCACCGCACGCTTTATAACGTTATTAAACATCACATATATTAACAGAGAATGTCTGAAAACCTCTCAAACATCAGTCTTTCTCTTTCACCGCACGCTTTATAACGTTATTAAACATCACATATATTAACAGAGAATGTCTGAAAACCTCTCAAACATCAGTCTTTCTCTTTCATCGCGCGCTTTATAACGTTATTAAACATCACATATATTAACAGAGAATGTCTGAAAACCTCTCAAACATCAGTCTTTCTCTTTCATCGCGCGCTTTATAACGTTATTAAACATCACATATATTAACAGAGAATGTCTGAAAACCTCTCAAACATCAGTCTTTCTCTTTCACCGCGCTTTATAACGTTATTAAACATCACATATATTAACAGAGAATGTCTGAAAACCTCTCAAACATCAGTCTTTCTCTTTCACCGCGCGCTTTATAACGTTATTAAACATCACATATATTAACAGAGAATGTCTGAAAACCTCTCAAACATCAGTCTTTCTCTTTCACCGCCGCGCTTTATAACGTTATTAAACATCACATATATTAACAGAGAATGTCTGAAAACCTCTCAAACATCAGTCTTTCTCTTTCACCGCACGCTTTATAACGTTATTAAACATCACATATATTAACAGAGAATGTCTGAAAACCTCTCAAACATCAGTCTTTCTCTTTCACCGCGCGCTTTATAACGTTATTAAACATCACATATATTAACAGAGAATGTCTGAAAACCTCTCAAACATCAGTCTTTCTCTTTCACCGCACGCTTTATAACGTTATTAAACATCACATATATTAACAGAGAATGTCTGAAAACCTCTCAAACATCAGTCTTTCTCTTTCATCGCGCGCTTTATAACGTTATTAAACATCACATATATTAACAGAGAATGTCTGAAAACCTCTCAAACATCAGTCTTTCTCTTTCACCGCCGCGCTTTATAACGTTATTAAACATCACATATATTAACAGAGAATGTCTGAAAACCTCTCAAACATCAGTCTTTCTCTTTCACCGCCGCGCTTTATAACGTTATTAAACATCACATATATTAACAGAGAATGTCTGAAAACCTCTCAAACATCAGTTTCATCGCACGCTTTATAACGTTATTAAACATCACATATATTAACAGAGAATGTCTGAAAACCTCTCAAACATCAGTCTTTCTCTTTCATCGCCGCGCTTTATAACGTTATTAAACATCACATATATTAACAGAGAATGTCTGAAAACCTCTCAAACATCAGTCTTTCTCTTTCACCGCACGCTTTATAACGTTATTAAACATCACATATATTAACAGAGAATGTCTGAAAACCTCTCAAACATCAGTCTTTCTCTTTCACCGCCGCGCTTTATAACGTTATTAAACATCACATATATTAACAGAGAATGTCTGAAAACCTCTCAAACATCAGTCTTTCTCTTTCACCGCTCGCTTTATAACGTTATTAAACATCACATATATTAACAGAGAATGTCTGAAAACCTCTCAAACATCAGTCTTTCTCTTTCACCGCCGCGCTTTATAACGTTATTAAACATCACATATATTAACAGAGAATGTCTGAAAACCTCTCAAACATCAGTCTTTCTCTTTCACCGCACGCTTTATAACGTTATTAAACATCACATATATTAACAGAGAATGTCTGAAAACCTCTCAAACATCAGTTTCATCGCACGCTTTATAACGTTATTAAACATCACATATATTAACAGAGAATATCTGAAAACCTCTCAAACATCAGTCTTTCTCTTTCATCGCACGCTTTATAACGTTATTAAACATCACATATATTAACAGAGAATGTCTGAAAACCTCTCAAACATCAGTCTTTCTCTTTCACCGCACGCTTTATAACGTTATTAAACATCACATATATTAACAGAGAATGTCTGAAAACCTCTCAAACATCAGTCTTTCTCTTTCATCGCGCGCTTTATAACGTTATTAAACATCACATATATTAACAGAGAATGTCTGAAAACCTCTCAAACATCAGTCTTTCTCTTTCATCGCGCGCTTTATAACGTTATTAAACATCACATATATTAACAGAGAATGTCTGAAAACCTCTCAAACATCAGTCTTTCTCTTTCACCGCGCGCTTTATAACGTTATTAAACATCACATATATTAACAGAGAATGTCTGAAAACCTCTCAAACATCAGTCTTTCTCTTTCACCGCACGCTTTATAACGTTATTAAACATCACATATATTAACAGAGAATGTCTGAAAACCTCTCAAACATCAGTCTTTCTCTTTCATCGCGCGCTTTATAACGTTATTAAACATCACATATATTAACAGAGAATGTCTGAAAACCTCTCAAACATCAGTCTTTCTCTTTCACCGCACGCTTTATAACGTTATTAAACATCACATATATTAACAGAGAATGTCTGAAAACCTCTCAAACATCAGTCTTTCTCTTTCACCGCACGCTTTATAACGTTATTAAACATCACATATATTAACAGAGAATGTCTGAAAACCTCTCAAACATCAGTTTCATCGCACGCTTTATAACGTTATTAAACATCACATATATTAACAGAGAATGTCTGAAAACCTCTCAAACATCAGTCTTTCTCTTTCATCGCGCGCTTTATAACGTTATTAAACATCACATATATTAACAGAGAATGTCTGAAAACCTCTCAAACATCAGTCTTTCTCTTTCACCGCACGCTTTATAACGTTATTAAACATCACATATATTAACAGAGAATGTCTGAAAACCTCTCAAACATCAGTCTTTCTCTTTCACCGCGCGCTTTATAACGTTATTAAACATCACATATATTAACAGAGAATGTCTGAAAACCTCTCAAACATCAGTCTTTCTCTTTCACCGCACGCTTTATAACGTTATTAAACATCACATATATTAACAGAGAATGTCTGAAAACCTGTCAAATTCAGGGGCGTTTAATCATGAAAAACAAGACTGAATTTGAATCAACAACGGTATATAGAAATATAAAAACAGACTTGGAATAAAAATTATCAATGTTATTATTTGTGGAAACTGTGATACGCTTTCATCCAAACGTATACGGATCAGCAATGGTTAAAAAAACTAAGAAATTGAAAATATTATTCTCATTAAATTGATTTAAAATTACAGTAAAGACATTTATCATGTTATAAAATATTTCTATAAATAGTTATTTTGAGTTTCTGTTCATCAAAGAATCCTGAAAAATCATACAAAAATATTGATTTTAAAAATAAAGTTTTCAAAATTAACTTGATAATAAGAACTATAATATAATATATAAAAATAATTAAAAATAAACGGCAAGTAAGAGATTAAATTACAAGTAAAATTTTGAATTAGAAAAACTGAAATTGTATTTTCTTGTAAAAGTTGCTTTTCTTTACAACTTCAATACATAATATAATATATATTTGAGCAGCAAATCAGCGTATTATCATGATTTCTGAGGATCTGGAGTAATGATGCTGAAAATACAGCTTTGAGGAATAAATTATATTTGAACATATTCATATAGAAAAGAGCTATTTGGAAATGTAGTAATATTTGGCTGTTTTCTAGTTTGATTGATCCTCGGTGAGCAGAAGAGGTGTTTCCGTGTGTTATATAGTCCTTGTTTGAGAGGCGTGCTGTAGCAGTGCAGTGTTTGTGAGACGGTGGGAGGACGGATAATGACCAGCGTTTCCAGACAGCTGCTCAGACCGGATACGTGAGGAGAAGGAGGACCAAACAAAGCCTGATTTGGGACGCACAACGTTTGAGTGGGACGTCTCTGTTGTGTGTTGATCTGGTTAAGCTGTAAGACTGTCTCCAGGAAATGACATCGCTGGGAGACACGTTTACACGGCCGGCGAATGACCATGAAGGCACGTTTATACACCGTAAACACTTGGGTTTCATAGAAGCGTCAGAAACCATGGTGCTTCATATAGTATATGGTAAAGAAAAACAATGATATTTACTTCAGGGGATTTCAAAAATACAGGAATATTTGCATGGTAGATGTACTTCAAAATATATATATATATATTAGTGCTGTATAACGATTAATCCTGATTAATCGCATTCAAAATAAAAGTTTTTGTTTACATAATATACATGTGTGTATTTATTTTTTATATATAAACACACACACACACACATACAGCATATTTAGAAAATATCTACATGTATATATCAAATTTATATAATTTGAATACATGCATGTGTGTGTATTTATATATGCATGATAAATATACACACATATATTATGTAAACAGAAACTTTTATTTTGGATGCAATTAGTCGCGCCATCGTTTTACACACACACACACACACACACACACACACACACACACACACACACACACACACACACACACAATAAATATGTTAAATTAAATTGATAAAAAATACAATTTTTTTTTTTTTAAATAACAGCCAAATAAATAAATAACATTTCAAAAATGTATTATGTTTCACAATTCTAATATATATTTTGTAATAATTTTAATAAATAAATAAACGTAAGAATTCATTTTTTTATTTTTATAAAAACCTATTAAACAAATAAGTTAATTAATTAATTAAAAGTGAAAAGATAAAAATTTCCCCAAAAAAAAAGAAAAAAAAAAGAGATATAATTATGTCCAAAAATATGATTTTCTGCTTATGAAAGTACTGTGGTGATCCTATGGAACAGCGATGGCTCTTTGTAATATACCACTGTACTGTAATTCATGTTTTTTATTCCAGGATCATCATTATTAATACAGTACCATGGTAGACGCACCATATGAAAACCATGCATTTCAGTACTTCAGGTGTTTTTTTGTAAATGAACTACTGTATAGAAATACGTGATATCCCCATGCACCTGCTAAAGAAGCACGGTACAGCCCAGTACAGGCCTGAAGTCCATGTTAATACTGTTCGAAGCGCTCCAGCGGGATCTTGATGAATTCAATCATCAAATAATCATCTGTGATCCTCAGTGCTGTTATTTATGATGCTGCTCTTCATATTTCACAGCGCTCAGCACCTCATTAACTCTCTGGCTGGGTTTACACACAGAAAGCTTTGCCAAGCGCCGCTTTTAACCAGCCTGGAGTGTTTACGCCTCGCTTCCCGGGTCATATACAGTTTCCAGATCTGGAATATAGCGCATGGTTTAACGCACTCGTAGTTGTTCACACATTAGATCCCCAAACCGGCCTGATGCTGAACATGAGCGAGAACGCGTCTCATACCGATTACACTACTGACCATAAACTAGATGATTCAATAATCCACAGAAACACATTTATATATATATATATATCATACCGATTACACTACTGACCATAAACTAGATGATTCAATAATCCACAGAAACACATTTATATATATATATATATATATCATACCGATTACACTACTGACCATAAACTAGATGATTCAATAATCCACAGAAACACATTTATATATATATATATATATATCATACCGATTACACTACTGACCATAAACTAGATGATTCAATATTCCACAGAAACACATTTATATATATATATATATATATATATATATATCATACCGATTACACTACTGACCATAAACTAGATGATTCAATAATCCACAGAAACACATTTATATATATATATATATATATCATACCGATTACACTACTGACCATAAACTAGATGATTCAATATTCCACAGAAACACATTTATATATATATATATATATATCATACCGATTACACTACTGACCATAAACTAGATGATTCAATATTCCACAGAAACACATTTATATATATATATATATATATATATCATACAGATTACACTACTGACCATAAACTAGATGATTCAATATTCCACAGAAACACATTTATATATATATATATATATATATATCATACAGATTACACTACTGACCATAAACTAGATGATTCAATAATCCACAGAAACACATTTATATATATATATATCATACCGATTACACTACTGACCATAAACTAGATGATTCAATAATCCACAGAAACACATTTATATATATATATATATATATATCATACAGATTACACTACTGAACATAAACTAGATGATTCAATAATCCACAGAAACACATTTATATATATATTAGAGGTGGGCATAGATTAATTTTTTTAATCTAGATTAATCTAGATTAATTTTGGAATTAATCTAGATTAATCTAGATTAAAATGGCTCATTTGAATTCTGTCGAAGGCATTCAGAATATGTGTGCTACCCAAATATTGACTAAAAGTAAGTCTTTGAGAACGGGTTTCTCAAGCCAGGTGGCGCATTAGACCAGGGGCTCATCTCCTGTTTCCAAAATGCATCACAAACTTTAATCTCTTCCCGTCCCAATCCCAAGAAAAAACTGGAGGAAAATCCCGTTCCACTCCCGGAAGAATGACTCCCATTCCCTCCCACTCCCGTGTTGTTTTTTTTTTTTTTTTTTTTTGCCGATAACTGTCAATTACAGTAAAAATATAGTACAGATCACAGCGTGCCCACCTTATTAGTTGAATAAAAACCCAAAATGTCGTTTTTTGTTATTATATTGAACTGAAAGCCATCTTATGCACAGTGTTGCACAGATTAAATTTCATGTAAATCATCCATGCTAACACACACGTCTTCTATTTTTTTTTTTTAGACATTTCACTCTCTATAGATATATTTATCTATGTACTGTATTTTTAGATATCAATATTCGAGTTTCGAAGTTTCTCGCTCAAGTTCACATGAGACCTAAAACGCATCCTGTTTGCTTAAAAGCGCAACGTTTCGTTGTTATTCTGAGTGCACACAAATAAACGTAGAGTCTTTACAGATTCGAAAGATGTATTAGGCTACTTTTATCTGTATGACCAAGAATTACGGAGATGAAAGAGCAAGTGAGCGCACCGGAGCCTGTCTTGCAGCAAACGCGCTTCCACACAAACACTTCAATAACGCACATTTCTCTAGGTTAACATCATATTGAGCGGCCATGTAAAGTTGCTACTACATACATCTTTCAGATGAAAAGCCATATTTGAGGTTGATGAATGATGAATGAGCGTTTGGATCAGGGGCGGCGCTAGGGGTGGGCTAAGGGGGCTGAAACATTCTGAAATGTTTTCAGAAAAGCCCCGAATGTTTTTATGACCATGCCCTGTACGCATCATCATCACTGAGTTTTCATGCGCATTAAAATGATGAACCGCAGTTTACTCCCGTCAGGAACCGCCCACGGAAGCTCGTACTTCTGACTGACATATACACTTGATAATAAACTTCATATAAACTGGCCAATCATCGATATGAAGTAATAGCAGATCTTGGATCTTTGGGCTTAGCCCCGGATATCCACTCACCCTAGAATCGCCTCTGGTTTGGATGTCCTGCCCGATTGTATTACCACATAGACCAGCCGTTAACAATCTGTCCATCACGGACTGCGAGCCTCTAGTTCGAAGACTCGTTCTCGCCCCCTACAGTGCAATTCGGCTAGGTATACATCCGCGCTAAAATATCAGGGTGAAAGTCATCATAGCTTGCGTAGTATAGACCCAGCTCCCAACCCAACTTTGAGAATAGATTAACGGCGATATTTTTTTTATCGCCGATAAGAGTCTCACGTTAACGCAGCACGTTAACGCCGATAACGGCCCACCACTAATATATATATATATATCATACCGATTACACTACTGACCATAAACTAGATGATTCAATAATCCACAGAAACACATTTATATATATATATATATATATATCATACAGATTACACTACTGACCATAAACTAGATGATTCAATATTCCACAGAAACACATTTATATATATATATATATATATATATCATACAGATTACACTACTGACCATAAACTAGATGATTCAATAATCCACAGAAACACATTTATATATATATATATATCATACAGATTACACTACTGACCATAAACTAGATGATTCAATAATCCACAGAAACACACATTTATATATATATATATATATTATACAGAAATGTTGGTTCAATATTAATAATAATAAAGGAACAAATAACTATGAAATGTATTAAATACGATTTGTGTCTTTCATCTAAAAATATTGAATTATTATTATTTCTATTGAAAATATATTGCATATAATTACAGTTCAACACAATTCAGTATTTTAGGATAAAGAATAACAAAAATCTTCAACATGTTCAATATTAATCTTAATAATTAAATATTTTAGAGGAAAAACTATCTATCTATCTATATATATATATATATATATATAATTATTTATACACACACACGCACACGCACGCACGCACGCACGAACACACACACACACACACACTCACGCACGCACGCACGCGCACACACACGCACACACACACACAAACACACACACACACACACACACATATAGGTTCAATATTAATATTAAAAGAGGAAGATATAGCTATTACATTATATTTAATAAATTATATATATATATATATATATATATATATACAATTTCTATATTTTATCCGAAATATTGATTTATTATTAATATAGAAAATATTACATATAATTAAACCCAATTCAATATTTTAGAAGTATAACAATAAAACATTTCAATATTTTCAATATTCTAGATGAAAAACATTAATTGTAAACAAAAATATATATTATATATAATGTATGTATGTATATTTTGTTTCAATATAAATAATATTCCAGGGAAATGTTACTATAAAATATATTGAATAACTTTATGTTTAGCTACAAGACTATTAATGAGTAAATAATTATGATTTTTTAAATGTTTTTGAAGGAAGTCTATTTTGCTCACCACGGCTGCATTTATTTGATCAGAAATACAGCATAAATTGTAAAATATTATTGTGATTTAAAATAACTGATTTCTATGTTAATATGTGTTAAACTGTCATTTATTTCTGTTATCAAATCTGTATTTTCAGCATCATTACTCCAGTCTTCAGTGTCACAACATCTTCAGAAATCATAATAATATGCTGATTTACTGCTCAAGAAACATTTCTGATTATGATCAATGTTGAACAGTCATATGCGTGGCGCGTGAATCAGAAAGTGAGCGTTGGAATCTGCAGCACGCTCATCTGTGTGGTGATGCTCTAAAATGGCGGCAGATGGAGGAGGCTGGCATTCTGCCCGCTCTGTGCCCACATGATTCCAGTGTGTGTTGTGTGTGTGTGTGTGTGTGTGTGCGTGCTGTGTGTGTAGAGTGTGTGTGTCTGTGTGTGCTGTGTGCGTGCGTGCATATGTGTGTGTGTGTGTGTGTAGTGTGTGTGTGTGTGTGTGATGGTGTGTGTGTGTGCGTGCGTGCGTGATATGATGTGTGTGTGTGTGAATGTGAGTGGTGTGTGTGTGTGTGTGCGTGCGTGTGCGTGCGTGCGTGCTGTGCATGCGAGTGCTGTGTGTGTGTGTGTGTGTGATGTCAGTGTGTGTGTGTGGTGTGTGAGTGTGTGTGTGTAGCTGTGCGTGCGTGTGTGAATGTGTGGTGTGTGTGTGTGGAGTGTGTGTGTGTGTGTGTGTGTGTGTGTGTGTGTGTGTGTGTGTGTGTGTGTGTGATGGTGCGTGTGTGTTGTGTGAGTGTTGTGTTGTGTGTGTGTGTGTTGGTGCGTGGTGTATGTGTGTGTTATGTGTGTTTGTGTGTTGTGTGTGTGTGTGTGTGTGTGTGTGTGTGTGTGTGTGTGTGTGTGTGTGTGTGTGTGTGTGTGTGTGTGTGTGTGGTGTGCGTGCTGTGTGTGTATGTATGTGTGTGCGTGCGTGTGTGTGTGTATGTGTGTGCGTGCGTGTGTGTGTGTCACGCTCACCCCTGTACGGATCGGATTGGCTGAGGTCGGGGGAAGTGGCCGACTGCCCAGGAAGCTGAGGTACTGACACCTGATTGGCCACGATGGAGTGACCGCTCCTCAAACCGTCCTCGCGATGGCCGCCCACCTGGACAAACACAGACACAGAGACGTCACACACACATCTAAACATGCAAATGCATTCGTTCTTGAGCAGATAAAAGCACCCAGAACAGGCCTGATCGCTCAAGCCGCTCCGCCGTTACAGACGACAGAGGGCGCTGTGACCCTTCACAAACACTCACTCTGTCTGCGGCTTTGTTAGGGTACACTCTTTCTGTAGTGTTTGCACCGTATACTCATCTTCTGCATGCATGGAATAATATATTTACAAAAATGTGTGATATATAACAGAACACACTGTGCAGAATAATGCATGCCGTAATGCGATGCACTCGACGTGCCATTTCCAAGATTAACGAAGGTTTGGGGAAATTAAAAGCTAAATTACATTTGATTTGAGTCAAGAAAGAAGAGAAAAATACAATCATAAAATAAAACAAACATTAAAAGCATTTATAAATATCATTGGCAAATTGGTAAAAAATTCCACTATTTTTTTAAATACAAACAAAAAATGTAATAAGAATTAAGACAGTTAAAAATGCAAATAATAAAACATTAAATAATTAGTTATGATTTCAAAAAAATATTAATGAAAAAATTTAACAGAATAAAAATTTAATTACTCAAGAAAGAGAAAAAAATATTACAATAAAAAGTTGGAAAATAATCATTTATATATTTAAAATTGATTATTCTATTACTTACATGAGACAAAAATATAAATAAAGATAATAAAATGATTATTTATTAATTAAAAAATGTTATTTTATTTTTTAAATATTAATGAAAAATATGACAAATAAAAAATAAAAAATTAGTCAAGAAAGAGATAAAATAAAAAACAATTAAATAATAAGTAAAAAATCAATTATTTATAAATAAGAAATTACTCTAAATAAAAATTATAATAACTATATAAAATAAATTATTAATTATTAAAAAGAATATTAAATGAGTCAAGAAAGATACAAATTAATTATTTAAAATATTGAAATATATTATATATTATCAAGCTGAAAAGTTGGATCATGGGATAGAGTGTTTTGCATGTTTCTTGTACATTTTTCCCAAATATAATACTGCATGTCATCAAAATTCACAAACTAATACGCAGCACACGCTACAGAAATAGTGTGAGTGGTCTGTAGTGTGTGTGAATCTCTCTCTCTCTCTCTCTCTCTCTCTCTCTCTCTCTCTCTCTCTCGTTCTCTCTCTCTCTCTCGTCTCTCTTCTCTCTGTCTCTCTCTCTCTCTCTCTCTCTCTCTCTCTCTCTTCTCTCTCTCTCTCTCTCTCTGTCTCTCTCTCTCTCTCTCTCTCTCTCTCCCTCTCTTCTCTCTCTCTCTCTCTCTTCTCTCTCTCTCTCTCTCTCTCTCTCTCATCTCTCCTCTCTCTCTCTGTCTCTCTCTCTCTCTCTCTCTCTCTCTCTCTGCTCTCTCCCTCTCTTCTCTCTCTCTCTCTCTCTCTCTCTCTCTCTCTCTCCTCTGTCTCTCTCTCTGCTCCTCTCTCTCTCTCTCTCATATCTCTCTCATGTCTCGCTGACGTGCTCTCTATCTCTCTTCTCTCATCTCTTCTCTCACTCACTGCATCTATCTCTCTGCCCTTCTCTAATCTCTGCTCTCCTAACTCTCCTCTCTATCAGTACTTACTTCCATCAGGATTGGTGATTTGCAAACACGTTTGATTTTGTTTCAGCAGGTACACAATCAAAGTAATCTCTCTCATGTATGCCGAGTGAATCCGGGCTGACGTCTGTCAGTCTTCGTGCCATCACGTTCGCAAGACACTGACAGGATACTTATGCCCATAGCTTATGTATGGGCTCGCTATATTCCCTCGACAGTCCACACATCCAGCAGGGATTGTGATTTGGCACACAGTTGTTTTGATTTTAAGGAGCAAATCGTACTCGATCATCTCTGGGAATGCCGGTTAATCGGATGTCTGGGGGATTCTGTAGCAGATATCAGAAACGAAGGTTAAATGCGAGAAGGGAGTCTGACCGCATATAGTCAATAAGCAACGGAACGAAGTGATTCTTACACACAAACATGCATGTAAACTGGACGGATTTTGAGGAATGGAGGAATATCGTGGATTGTAAGTTGAATATATAAAATTCACGCAAGTATAATTCTAACAAGATCAAAGATTGTTACTACGACAGTCATTGGGTTCAATTTAAATAAAAAATAATTTATAAACAAACATGCATGTGCTGGAGGATTTTATGAATGGAGATTATGTGGTAATTGTAGTTTTGTTTATATTAATAATTCACCCAAAATATTACACAGTTCCTTCAAACTCAAGTCATTCCTCAAAATGATATTTTTAGCAGTATTTTAGAGCACTCTTTTGTTCATATCAGTCCAGTCTCCAAAACAACAAACACAATTCCTGTAAAAATATTAGAATTATAGCCCATATCAGTGTTAATAATAGTCATATTATTATTGATTTATATGTTAAATTAGCTTTTATTTGACACTTTTCAGTCTTCATTTTCTTACTAGTTTTTAATGCTTTTTATTTTTATTTATTTCTATTAGCTTTTATTTTTTTCAGTTTTTGTAATTTTAGTACTTACACATATATTAATTATTTGTCAAAGCAACATTTCTAATTTTTATTTAAGGTTTTTGCTTTTCATTTATTTCAATTTTTTTAACAATATGACTTTTTATTAATTTTATTTAAATATTTCTATTTAACGATTTAAAATTTCAGTTTTAGTAATTTTAATACTTCAACTTATTTATTCCAGTTAGTTGCCGAGGCAACATTTTTAATTTTCATTTCAGTTTTTCATCTACTATTTATGTTGCATTTTATTAAACTTTTTTCATTTTTTATTAGTTTTTTTTATATAATTCTAATTAGATTTAATTTATTATAATTTTTTTAAACTTCAACTTATTTATTTTCAATTATTTTGCCAATGCAATATTTCAAATTTTCTGTTTTTCCTCTAATATTTATTTTTAAGTTTTTAAGCTAAGATTTCTGTTTTATTTGTATTTATTTTATTGTTTTTATTTGTTTGATTTTTTTTCAATTTAGCCTTAATTTGTTGTATTTATAATGTATTTCAGTTATACAACATTTCTGTTTGATTTAATTTAAAGATTTTAATAGTTTTAGTTTTCGATAACAACACTGCTCCATGCACTATAAATATTTCATATTGAATGTTCATGCGTTTCTGCCTCATTGTATGGTAAAGATGAGTCTGCACATTCTGCTAAACGTCTCCTTTTGTGTTCCGCGAGAAGGACCATCATGTTTAGGAGTAAATGATGACAGGATGCTCATTTTTGGCGAGTGATTGTGGGAAACTGGTTCTGATGGGGTTCCTGCAGTCTCTCAGTCTTGTAGTTAATTAGGGGCTAGTCGTTAACCGAGACCTTAGAAGACTGATGGTGTTTATTAGCCACAGAGCTCTTCTGTGAAGCTGCATGTGTGTGTGTGTGTGAGGAGAGAGATGAGGACCAGACGGCCTACTGACAGCAGTACACACAACATGCTCGCAACACACACATCACATCACACATCATGCACGCGCCCATTATGAAACAGAGCCACATCGCAAAACCCCTTTTCACACACACAGACACACAATTTCACACACACGCAGACAGCACCATTTTTGGCAGCATGGACACGGTACACAGGGTGCACACAGCACACACATGCGTCACACACAGCATGCGCCAACACACACTAAAACTGTGGGTCATCACACACACACGACACACACATTGGCGCACACACAGAGCACACACACGCACACACAGACACACACACGCACACAACACACATGCGCGCACACACACAGCACACACACATGTGCGCACACACACGCGCACATGCACACACACACACACACACACACACCACACACACACACACACACGCACACACACACACAACACAACACACGCCACACACACACACACACACACACACGTTTGAGTTTTTCATCTAATATGTCTGTTATTTTTCATGTCTGTTCAAATTTTGATGTTCATTCCACATTTATGGAAAATAAACTACAAAACTCACTCCGAAATCATAATCAATGATATGAGCTCATTAACATAAGACCGCCCACATTCATACATCAACACCCACATGACCAGCCCTGATCATTACAGAGGTCATTTAAAGTCTTTATAGGTAACCAGCCTGTTTAATGGGTGGACATGATCATACAAATATGAACTATGCATGACACTAAAGAGAGTGATCTAAATGAACAATAAATGCTATGAAAGCACAGAATATGTCTCTTTAGAGAAGACCTGAGGAGGTTCTTCCAGGGTGGACCAGGATCTCGGGACATCTGTGATGAGAACACCAGACCTGGTTTTAGCTAATTCCTCTCAACTACAAAAACCAGGCCAAATTAGCAAAGCACTTTCAACGAAAGAGAGACAATTGCTTCCTGGTGACGTTATTGAATTAAGATGCTTTATTTCTACACAGACGCTCAGAGTCTGCAGTGATGATGTTTGAAACATCCTTAAATCGAGAGGCGTTTACTTGAGAAGCAAAATGACTGAAGATATTAAGACTCTGAGATATTAAGATATTAAGGGAGTTTTCGATTAAAACAAGAACTATCTGTCAATTTAGCCAGAAAAAATCATCTCGTTTTCTACTCCACTGCAAGATATTAAAGATAAAATAAACAATAAATAATAAACAAACAAATCATACAAATTCAAATATCAAAGAAAATAAAATAATCAATACATAAACTAATTAATAATCTACAAATATTAAATAAAAATATAATAATTATTAAAAAATATTACATGTATTAAAAGATACAATTAATAAACAAAACCTAAAGATAAAATAAACAATAAATAATAAACAAACAAATCATACAAATTCAAATATCAAAGAAAATAAAGCAAAGAAAATAAAATAAGCAATAAATAAACGAATTAATAAGAAAAAAACATTAAATTAAAATATAAGAATTAATACAATAAAAAATATTAAATGTATTAAAAGATAAAACTAAATAAATAAACAAAACTTAAAGATAAAATAAACAATAAATAATAAACAAACAAATTATACAAATTCAAATATCAAAGAAAATAAAGCAAAGAAAAGAAAATAAGCAATAAATAAACTATTTAATAAGATACAAATACTAACTAAAAATCGAATAATTAATACAATAAAAAATATTAAATGTATTAAATAAACAAAACAAATAATACAAATGAAAATGTTGAGTTAAAATATTAAAAGCGTGCTGTTGGAAGACTATTCAAGACATAAATATTGAGTAATACTGAGAAATATACTGAGTAAGTTCTTTTGCAGAATAATGTCCAAATATATTTACGCATGTCATATTTATATATGAAGGCTTGTTTAATTGTGTTTATCTGTGTGTGTGTGATTTCAAGGTCACCGGCCAAATCAAATATCCATCCATCAAACGCCAAACAATAGAGAGTCCTAAAATAACCAGAACAAGACTGTCCTGAAGAGGAACCAGCGCAGGAAACATGACTCTGAACGAAACAAACCAACATCCTGGATCCTCAACACAATACTGTATTACAGCCGCTCGGACCCTGGACATACAGAGGTCACGGGGTCACAATCAGATCAGACGCTGAAACCCTGTCCGAGAAACCCACCAGATTTACAGCACTTCACGCTGAAAATAACAACATTAAAGAATGAATACTATCAAAGATATGTGTTAAATAAATCATACAGCAATTATACAAATATTAAAGAAAACAAATCATAAGCAATACAAATTTATTTATTAAAGATCAAATAAAAACAAATATTAAAGAAAAATCGAATAAATAATAATAACAAAATAAAAATAATAAAACACAATAATACAAATATTAAAGACTACAATTAAAAAATACAATTATAACAATATATTAAATAAGACTAAGAAGAAAATAAACACACATTTTAAACATAAAATAAACAATAAATAATGCCTACAGTTATAAAAATAAAAAAGTTAAATAGGACAAAAATTAAATTAACAAGAATAAAATGTTGAAGCTAAAGTAAACCATTAATAATTAATACAATTATAAAAAATAAGAATAAAAAAATAAACAATAAATAATACCTAAAGTTATAAAAATATAAAAGTTCAAAAGGACAAAAATAAAATTAACAAGAATAAAATGTTGAAGCTAAAGTAAACCATAAATAATTCATTAATAAAATCATTAAAAAATTATAATTATAAAATAAACAAAATTTTTATAATAAAGATAAAGCACAAATATTAGACAACAATAAAATAAACAAAAATATTAAAAGGAAAATAAACAAACAATAAATAATACAAAAAACATTAAAGAAAATAAAAAATATTAAATAATACAAATTAAAACAAGAAGCTAAAATATTAATGTTATCTACTTGACCATCCTTGTCGTTCCACACTTAAACTCCAGCAATGATAAAAACTATTCAGAAATGGGTCAAAATATGCTTGTTATTAGTGTGTGTGTGTGTGTGTGTGTGTGTGTGTGTGTGTGTGTGTGTGTGTGTGTGTGTGTGTGTGTGTGTGTGTGCGCGTGCGTGCGTGCATGCGTGCGAGTCATTGACAGTGATCTCTGTTGTCTGTCAGCATAACTATTTTTCCCAGAAAAACTCAGCTTTTGTTTCCAATGATTTCATGACTCTACAGCGCACGCACACACACACACACGCACACACACGCACGCATGTACGCACACACACACGCACACGCGCACACGCGCAACGCGCACGCGCACACACACACACACACACACACACACACGTCTTCTCATAGGTTTACAGGATCCAGTATTTTCATGAAAGAAATCAACACTTTCATTTAAGGTGTCCTTGTTACATGTGTTACATAATAACAATTAATTATGCAAAACATTAATTACATGCAACAGCCAAACCCTTATCCTTATCCTAACCATATAGTAAGTACATGTAGTTAAATAATCAGTACTTAAATGTATAATTACACTGTAACAAGGACACCTTCAAATAAAGTGTACCCTTAGAAAATAATAACATCAGTATTCAATTTATATCATCAATTATATACAATTACTATATACTTTATATGTAAATGCTTCGCTTTAAAACACCAGGTGTAAGAACTACATGTAAAAAA
>CM049834.1:27076244-27106244 GCA_027422435.1 Schizopygopsis pylzovi
TTAGGTACATAACACTGAAGATCAGTAAATATTGTGGAACCAGATAAATAAGAAACATACGTTTATCAGCAAAACGAATAAGCACACTTGACGTAAAAACAATTAAATACACATTTAGCAGACGCTTTTATCCAAAGCGACTTACAATTGCATTCAGTTATACATTGTCATTAGTATGTGTTCCCTGGGAATCGAACCCACAACCTTTTGAACTGCTGACGTAATGCTCTACCACTGAGCCACAGGAACAATACACAGTTTAAATAAAAATCAGCAAACACTGTGGAACCAAATAAATAAGAAACATGTTTAAAAAACTTCCAATATCACCTTAGATAAATAGCAGAAGTCAGTATATCTGAATATGTATAAACAGGTGTGGGTTTGAGACTCTTGTCTGTCTCACTCTCTCTTCTTGCTTCTCCTCGTGATAAATCAGATCTGATCTGTGATACGACTGTCATTGAGCAGCACGTTCAGATTGAACTGTTGTGTCTGTTCTCTAACTGAATGATTAAGAAATCAAAACGATGGTGAGGACGAGAGACATAACCAGTGTTCACACCATTAAAACCATCAACAGAGTCTATCACAGCGTCCCTCGATCAAACCTGCTGCACAGCTTCTGTCATCTGACTGGTTTTTATCCAGTAAAAGCTCTTTTAGTCTAATGGGAAAAATCTATTTCAAAATCGACATTTATTTTAAAAAAGACATTTTGTGTTACAATATACAACGCTTTTTTTAAAGAAATTAATAATTTTATTCAGGAGGGATGTGTTAAATGGATAAATGTCATAGTAAAGACTTCTGTGGCTAGAAAAGATTTCTATTTTGAACAAATGCTGTTCTTTTAAACTTTGTATTCATCAAAGAATCAAAGAAAAAGTGTCACATGTTCCAAAAAACAATATGAAGCAGGCACAATAGTTTCAACACTTATAATAAATGAGCATATTATTATGATTTCTGAAGATCATGTGACACTGAAGACTGGAGTAATGATGCTGAAAATACAGCGCTGCATCACAGAAATACATTACATTTTACAGTATATTAAAATAGAAACCATTGTTAGATATTGCAATAAGATTTCACAATATTACTGTTTTTTTGACTCTTGATGAACATTCGAAATCTTACTGATCCCAAACTATTGAACAGCAGTGTATACACACACACACACACACACACACACACACACACACACACACACACACACACACAGAGACACACAAACACACACATACACACACACACACACACACACACACACACACACACACACACACACACACACACACACACACAGAGACACAGACAGACACAACACACACAGACACACAGAGACACAGACAAAGACACACACACACACACACACAGACACAGACAAAGACACACACACACACAGACACAGACACAGACACACACACACACACACACACAGACAGGAGACAACTTTAAAAAGTACTGTGATTATGTAACTTGTAATGTGTTACTCCTACACTGGTAGAAATATTTCCAGATGAACTCTTACTGGACTGAAGCAGCTCGGCTTTACTCAATGAATCATTCTCTAGAAACATCAGTGCGTCTCAAATCTGATCATCAGGATCTTTTGAGGAGCGTTTGTTTCCAGAAGCTTTACTTTCACTGTTCCTCAGCGAGCCTCCAAAACATCTTCTGAGTAATGTGCATTTGTTCATCGCTCAATCAGCATCGCATTGCATTATATGTTTGAGTCTCATCTTGTAGGAACAGAGTTGTGTTTCTGTGTCTGTATCTCTCACCAGCGAGTGCAGCGGCGGCTCGTAACTCGGGGACGAGGATCCCTGACCGTTTCTGGACCAGACGGCCGTACTGGCAGCTAAAGAGACAAAAACATCCACATCATCACAGAGAACAACAACCGTCTCTATCAGCGTCCTGATAACCAAACAAATCATGAGATATACAGCTTTATAAATCAAATCAACTGCTGATATAACGGCTGCGTCTTCAGACCAGTAGGGGAAGTCACTGATACACTATTATAGTTTCGTAATATTTTGAGTTAGATTTGTTGTTTTCTGTTCAATTTTAGTTGAAGTCTGAACAATTTTACCGTTTTTAATTTTCATTAGGTAGGTTTTTTTTTTTACTTTCACTTTTTTAAGTTTAAGTTAACTATAATATGATTTAATTGTTTCCACTATTTAGCATGAGCAAAATTACTATATGACTATGATTTGTGTAATACTTTCTAATTAGTATCATTGAGATAGGGTTATTATAGTTAACTAAAACCCGCACGCACACGCACACACCACACAACATGCCACGACACACACACACACGACACACACACACACACCACGCACGCACGCACACACACCAACCACACACACACACACACACACACACACACACGCACACACACACACACCACACACACACACACACACACACACACACACACACACACACACACACACACACAACCACCACCACCGCACCACACACACAACACACAACGAAAACAACATGGCACCACACACACACATCAACGCACGTTGACACGACACACACACACATCACACAACATTTATGCACACATTCCATTTAACCCCCCCCCCCTAGTTAACTAATACTAAAATAACAAAAAAGAATACAAACCATGAACATATAATATAAAGTTGAACTGAAATAAAATAAAACATTTTATTGCAACATTTCTCATTTTAACTTAGTTTAACTTAATTTACTAAAATAACAAAAAAGAATACAAACTCATATACATATATATAAATAAAACCAAAAACTAAAAAAACAACAAAAACACATTAAAACACAAAAAAATCATTAACTAAAATTTAAATGGAAACAAAATATGAAAATAAAAAGGGATTCATAAAAACTATATAATATTAATAAAAACTATAACATACTAAAACAACCCTGCATTTAAATACAATTTATATATTATATATATATATAAATATTTGTATATCATTTTGTTGTGTTTTTATTTTTATAACTTCTTTTAATATGTCTGTAATAGCATTTTATTTTATTTTAACTATCAAAAATGAGATATGATGCCTTGGCAACTAGCTGAAATAAAACTATTATACATTTGTATGTTTTATTTGATTTCAGCTTGATTTAATTTCACCTGAAGCTTCATGAATATTATGGTTTTGCTTTTATTCTCGAGACACTGATCATGTTTAATCTTTGTTTATGTGGTCAAATCTTTCTTCTGGCCTAATGCTGAAACATTCCCCTCATATCCCGTTGATCCGACACTCAAACGAGCCCAATTAAGCATCACTCAATAATCAGCGTCTTGTGTTTGTAGTCCAGTGTTGTTGAAGTGAGAGCAGCGGTGATGATCAGCTGGTGGGCCGTCGGCGGCGTGACCCTTCCTTTGATAGGTGACGACCCTCACGCTAATAACACCTCGTTATTCTTTCATTCTCCAGTTAAGATGCAAACTCGTAATTAGAGAGGAGCGGCGCTCGTTCCACCTGTTTGCGTTTGCGGCATCCGCTCATTACGTACATCGCGTCTAATTATGTTGTGTTTTTTCTAATCGTACTTCTTTACAGAAACACGCATTTCAGACGCTTCCCTGTATTATTAAACCTCATTTACGAATGCTAATTAGCACATAATTACAGCCACATTCATGTGCAAATAAATTTAGCATGTATCCACGCCGCCGCCAATGAGAAAATTATTAAATTAGTTACTTAAACTTCCCTCGCATGTTTAAGTTTAAATATTAATTTGCAGTTGTGCATTTAATGGTTGTCGGTTTAATAACTTTGGCACTCGGAGAAATAGCAATTAGGCGGCGGTCGTTTCCATAGCAACGCGAATAATGACTCGTTAATCAGGCCTTGAGATGAAGTGTTTCAGAGTTTGAATCGAATATGAAGAATGAAATATATAAAAGGCTTTTCAACTTGAAATCAATGGCTTTAGCAGTGCGAGTATATATATTAATTAATTCATTTTTATATACGCATACAATCAGTTATTTTAGTCGATTTTTAACAATTTTAAATAGTTTTAAATTTTTCATTTTTTTATTTCAGTTAAAGCTTTAGTAATTTTGTTTAGCATTTTCTATATTGCCTTTGCAATTAGCTAAAAAAAAAATATTATTATTTTATATTTTTAATATTATATTATTTAAGTATAAATTTTTAGTTAGTTAATTATATTATAATTCAAGCTAATAAAATAATTTTGTGAAGGTTCGTGTTCAAATACAACCAAATAAAATATCCAAAGCCTAATAATGATCTTATATTTGCTCATGACAGAATGACAACCAAAATTCAATTTCCAAATGTATTGCATGATAATATTTACTTATTATTTCCAGAATGAACTGATTACATGTGGACTGTACAAATTAGTTTTAAATTTTTACATAAAAAAACTAACATTTTAGTTATTTTAGTACAATAAATGTTTCCTTAAACATTATATTTCCAATTAACAATATTTCCTTAAATAAATATTTTATTTCAGACTTGACTTTTCATTTACGGTATGATGTATTTTCTAACAAAAAATATAATTTTCAGTGTATTTTAGTTTTAAATTGTAGTACATTTTTAATATATTATTTTTTAAATATATTATTATATGTCTATATATTTATTATTGATTTGTATTAGTTTTAATTTGACTTATTTTAGTACAAAGTTTCCTTGGGAATTTTTTTTAAGGTTTGAATTTTAGTTTGCTCAGTATATATGGCATAGTAAAGCAGTAAACCGAGTGATCAGGTGACTGACATCAGTGCAAACATCTGTGTGTGTGTTTAAACTCTGTTGAGAATAAATAACACGCACGCACACACACACATCACCACACACACGACACACAGACACACACACCGCACACGACAGCACACACACACACCACACGCACAGCAGCAACGCACGCACGCACGCACACGCACACAACACACACACACACACACACACACACACACACACACACACACACACATGCGTACACACACACACACGACACACACACACACACGCACACACATCACACACACATACATACACACGCACAACACACACACACACACACACGACACACACACACACACATCGTTACACTACGAGCGAGACACATCACCACAGGACAGATCAGTAGCTGTATATTCCATCGGCGGAATAGATCTACAAGCACAACAAACATCACAGCAATGACAAACCAGCAACAAACACACACACCACATCATCATCATCATCATCACTAACCATCATCACTACACAATCAGTGTGTTACCTGGAATCCACTATTCATGAGTTTTTTGTTTCAAAGAACTCAAGTTAAATAAAATTCTGAACAGACGAAAATTATAATTTTGCATCATATGACTGAAACATCATTTACCAACATAGTATAAAAATGTCCATTTTTTTTTCAGAATGAATTTTATATTCTTGAGTAATTGTTGCAATTATGAAATACATTTACCTATAAATAAGTCATTTAGTATTTTTCAGGACTTTTATCAAAAAGTTCATTAAATTTAATGAGTTAGAAGTTCAAAACATGGATAAAGCGATTCATCTTGATGGTAAATATTAACATATTCACTGACAGATACCTCGAGACTTACTGATATAGAAATTATAATTAAACTTCACTTGGCATATTACTTGTGCACAATGCACTTTTCTTAATATTAAGTTTAAAATGTGTTTTAATGTCACTTTTGATGAGGATTGTATGATTTTTGAAAGTCTGCTTGCAATAGTTCCACATTAACACAATCAAATATATCTTTAGTTGTACTTCAGCACTACTTCTGCACAATTAAAGTGCATTAAGTACACTGTTAAACCTGATCAGTTAAGAATACTCAAAACATTTGAGGAAACAAACTCTATTTTTTTAAACTAGTAGAGCTTTAATTTGTATCAAAAGTGGGCGGGGCTAAGAGCAATGGGAGCCAAGCCAAGCCTCGTTTCCATGATCCACAATGATAATTATATACAACTTATTCATTCAGATCTTTATAGTTAAGTGCTAATTAGCAACAGCACACTGGCACATGCTAATGCAGTTGTCTAATAGACTCACAACACAATATACAGTATATATAGTCTTTAACTTTTACTGTCCATCCTCAACCTAACCACACCGTAACACTACAAAACCAACATAACAGAAACCTATGTCAATTCTAACATAACATTAAAGTACTAACTTATGTCTCTCTATGTTCATCTTGTGCAAAAACTCACAAAATAACACTTCATTCCTACATTTATTTTCCTTGTTGTCTGATGCAATGCATGCTGGGAACTAGAAAGTTCACCTTACTACAGTTTACAGAACTTATTTCAATTAAGTCCAATGAACTTTCATTATTATTTGAGTGAAATTAACTCATTTCATTTAATTAATTTCACTGTTTGGTTTTACAGTGTACACAATTATTTGTTCCAATTTAGCAGACTTTAAGTTTACCAGTTTAGTATACTAAAAGTACAATTGCAGGACGTTTTATTAAGTGCATACATATCAAAATGTATTTGTAGTATACTTAGCATGAAATAAATGCATTTCAAATACATTTAAGTATATTAATCTTTTCACTAGAGTAAACACGGGCCACGTACACACTGCAGCTAAATTCGGTTGTCAGTTCACCTTTTACTCCTTAATCGCGTTCTGTACACACAAATCACTAAAATACGGGAGTGACAACCGCATTCAACAACCGCATTAACTCCCGAAAAATACAGGTAGTGACAACCGCATTGACAGAAATTCTACGCAGTGTGTACAGAACCGAAACTAGTTGCTAATGACGTATTTGACCATGCATCGGTGTATTCGTCTCTATGTGGGATGCAAGAAAACAACAGTGAACGAAGTCTTAACTTAGCACAGGGCTAGCTGCGCTCATGACCCGTGCGGTAAAGTGTCAGTGTTGCCAGATCTTCACAGAAAAAAACCAAGAAGAAACAAGGACAGGCACAAAAAACACTAAAACATGAAAATGCTTTGTTTTATAACACCAAAATAAACATTAATATATCTCATATCCGTGACAGACCACTTTATTAACTCCTAAGTGCCTGTCTTTATGAGCTAAGACTAAACAACATGCATGAAAGCGCTTGTAAATATGAGGATATGGCAACACTGCAAGACAGAAGCAGCCTCCCGAGCATAAACACAACACCGCTTGTCTATTAATGGTAGTTTAGTTAAAATCGACGGACAAAAACAGTCTTTAGTCAAAAAATGGCACATAACAAACGGCTAAACTTTTTGGTTACAAATGCGGGAGTGAGTTGTTCTGTACACACATGGAACGATAATTTACGGGACTCACTCCCGCATTTAAATGCGGTTGTCACTCCTGAAACTTGCAGTGTGTACGTGGCCACAGTTTAAACTCACAATGAGCTTGTTTAATGAGTTTTATTCAGTGGTGGAAGCGTAGCCGTCAGAAAAGCCTCATTAGAGAAGTGTAATGTGTGGTGAATGTGTTTCATGCAGCTGTCTGCGTTAGACCTGGTCACTCACTGAAGCCAGAGCCTTTCCTAACGCGTCTCCCGTCTGCGAGCTGCTGGCCGCTCCGCTCGGCGTTCGATTCGCTGAGACACAACAGATCAGAGACAAGATGCTGACTTTACAATAACACGCTCAAGGACTGAATATGAGACAGACTAGGGTTTAAATAAGCTTAGAATCAAAAAGCATATTTCTTAGTTCATTCCCTATTTAAAAGTGAGATTTGCAGACCTGAACAAATTAGGAAAATTATTACAATATTAAAAGCTCATGGAAATATATTAGTGCTGTCAAACGATTAATCGCAGCTAAAATAAAAGTTTTTGTTTACATAATAAATGTGTGTCTAATGTGTATATTTATTATTGTATTATATATATATATATATAACACCCATGCACATATATATATAAGAAAAATATATGATGTTTATATATTAAATATATTTATATATAATATAAATTATATTGAATATAAATATATACGCAAATACATATGTATTCATAAATATATGTAATACACATTATGTAAACTAAAACTTTTATTTTGGACTAAAATGTATATAATGTATAAACATTTTCTAGATATATCAAGCTCTAAAATATTTTGTTGAGTAAAAATGGCAGATATATTGTCATTTGTGAGTTATAAATATTTTTTTTAAATATTAACTTCATATAAATTCATTATTAAACCCTGATTCATGTAATTTAATAACACTTAAAATGGTTTTAGTAAATAAAATAAAAACCTACATGGAGTCAGAAAGGTACAGTTAATATTTACTTCAACTTCACAAAAGCATTTTGAAAACAGAAAATGTTCATGCCATTGATAACGCTGATTTCTGAACTGACAGATGGAGGAATGAGTAATGCTGCTCATCAGTCGATCAGAAAGAGTTATGGATCATCTTAACATGGCTAAACCTGTTGATTAATCACTAATGTTGTTGGGCAGCTGAACCTGATCACCTGTGGTTCCCTTAACTCCTTCTGATTTATTATCCTAATAGTCCACCTGTGCTTTAGTTTGCACTGTGATAGAGTGACTGAAGTGAATCATATCTTCACTTGGCTTTGACTCGGCGGGGACTCACCCATGACGTTGTCTGTCCCGTTGGTGGTGGTGGCGGAGCAGGACGCCGTGCTGTAGTGATTCGTCCCGCCGCTGCGATGGAAACTGGACATGGGAGGAAGACTGGGGTTAATCTCAGCTGACGAGTGCGACGGGTAACTCTGAAAAACACAGACAGGGAGAGCGTTTGAGACAGGTTCATTTCATTTCCATTCAAAGACACTTCATAGGAGTTATTGTTCATATATATTAGATTTACATGGCTTTCTATATATATATATTATATACATATACTGTAAACACACACAGTATCATTGTCTTTGATTTAATAAATGCGCTCACGAGTCTGTCGTGCGGATGCAGGCCGCAGTAGCTGCTGCTCTGAGCGCTGTGTGTGGAGTTTCCCAGCATGCTGTTGTATCCGGGCTGATTCATACTGCCAGACGAGCTCCATGGGTCTGTACTGTGATGACCGTCTGAAATCACACATGAAACTAGGGTTACCACCTTCAGCGAGGCAAAATAAGGGACACCCGTTCACAACCCCAGAGTTGTTTCATCTGTGTGTGTGGTGAAAGTGTAGTTGTTTCATCTGTGTGTGTTGTTTCATCTGTGGTGTGTGTGGTGAAAGTGTAGTTGTTTCATCTGGTGTGTGTGTGGTGAAAGTGTAGTTGTTTCATCTGGTGTGTGTGGTGAAAGTGTAGTTGTTTCATCTGGTGTGTGTGGTGAAAGTGTAGGTGTTTCATCTGTGTGTGTGGTAAGTGTGTTGTTAGTAGTGTAGTTGTTTCATCTGGTGTGTGTGGTGAAAGTGTAGTTGTTTCATCTGGTGTGTGTGGTGAAAGTGTAGGTGTTTCATCTGTGTGTGTGGTGAAAGTGTAGTTGTTTCATCTGGTGTGTGTGTGAAAGTGTAGTTGTTTCATCTGGTGTGTGTGGTGAAAGTGTAGTTGTTTCATCTGTGTGTGTGTGTGGTGAAAGTGTAGTTGTTTCATCTGGTGTGTGTGGTGAAAGTGTAGTTGTTTCATCTGGTGTGTGTGTGAAAGTGTAGTGTTTCATCTGGTGTGTGTGTGGTGAAAGTGTAGTTGTTTCATCTGGTGTGTGTGTGGTGAAAGTGTAGTTGTTTCATCTGGTGTGTGTGGTGAAAGTGTAGTTGTTTCATCTGGTGTGTGTGTGGTGAAAGTGTAGTTGTTTCATCTGGTGTGTGTGGTGAAAGTGTAGTTGTTTCATCTGTGTGTGTGGTGAAAGTGTAGTTGTTTCATCTGGTGTGTGGTGTGGTGGTAAAGTGTAGTTGTTTCATCTGGTGTGTGTGGTGAAAGTGTAGTTGTTTCATCTGGTGTGTGTGGTGAAAGTGTAGTTGTTTCATCTGGTGTGTGTTGTTTCATCTGGTGTGTGTGTGTGTGTGTGTGTGTGGTGAAAGTGTAGTTGTTTCATCTGGTGTGTGTGGTGAAAGTGTAGTTGTTTCATCTGTGTGTGTGGTGAAAGTGTAGTTGTTTCATCTGGTGTGTGTGGTGAAAGTGTAGTTGTTTCATCTTGGTAAAGTGTAGTTGTTTCATCTGGTGTGTGTGGTGAAAGTGTAGTTGTTTCATCTGGTGTGTGTGTGGTGAAAGTGTAGTTGTTTCATCTGTGTGTGTGGTGAAAGTGTAGTTGTTTCATCTGTGTGTGTGTGGTGAAAGTGTAGTTGTTTTTTGAAGTGTGTGTGGTGAAAGTGTAGTTGTTTCATCTGGTGTGTGTGGTGAAAGTGTAGTTGTTTCATCTGGTGTGTGTGGTGAAAGTGTAGTTGTTTCATCTGGTGTGTGTGTGGTGAAAGTGTAGTTGTTTCATCTGGTGTGTGTTGTTTCATCTGGTGTGTGTGCGTGTGTGTTCATCTGGTGTGTGTGGTGAAAGTGTAGTTGTTTCATCTGTGTGTGTGGTGAAAGTGTAGTTGTTTCATCTGGTGTGTGTGGTGAAAGTGTAGTTGTTTCATCTGGTGTGTGTGGTGAAAGTGTAGTTGTTTCATCTGGTGTGTGTGGTGAAAGTGTAGTTGTTTCATCTGGTGTGTGTGGTGAAAGTGTAGTTGTTTCATCTGTGTGTGTGGTGAAAGTGTAGTTGTTTCATCTGGTGTGTGTGGTGAAAGTGTAGTTGTTTCATCTGGTGTGTGTGGTGAAAGTGTAGTTGTTTCATCTGGTGTGTGTGTGAAAGTGTCGCTTGTTTCATCTGGTGTGTGTGGTGGTTTACCTGGCATAAAGAAGGAACTGGGAAAGCTGCTGCCCGGTGCTTTAGAGGACGGGTAACCCGGTGAGTCCCGGTTGTAATCGGCAGTGCTGGCGGATGGTGCGTAAACCTGAAACACACACACAACACGCTGTGATCAGGACGACTAATGACACAATTGGATAAAAGCGTCTGCTAAATAAATCAATGTAATGACACAAAACACACTTTCATTGTACATTTCTCTACATATTGTATGCCATGCATTAAGAACCATCAGGGAAAAGGCGGAATCAGAGCGAAACTCTTTCCCAGGAAAAAAATGTTCATGTTCCTAAAGTGTTGCGACACGATAATTTAGTGCAAATGTGAGACGAGCAGCTGCGGCGGATCAGTGATGACATCAGCACACAAACAGCAGAGCATTCCCGTCTGGAAAACTGAGCTGTAATGACTAGCAGGAATGCTGGGAACATGCCGGATGGGAATACGGAGCTGGGATAAACACAGCGGATGCGTGAGGACAGAACGACCCTCAGAGTTACACCTCAAAAACCAGAACACAGGCGATGAAGAACCACATCTCAAATTTTTCTCCCGTACCAAGTGCAAACTAAGTAGTGTCTAATGAGATCTTTTTTTTTTTTGAAGGAATTGTAGGTGAAAAATCTGAGACAAACAAATGAAGCTCAACTAAAAAATTACAACATCTCTAGAGCTCAAGGGTGAAGTTTGAGGAGTTTTATGGAGACCAAGAGACTTCAGCACAGATGGAGGACTTTACTTTCCCATGAAGCACCTCACGCACACACACACACACACACACACACACACACACACACACACATACACACACACACACACACGTCTGTGAAAGAGATCAGGCTGGGACTTTAGGGGGTTCAATTAACATGGAGATTTTGTTCTGGCTGGTTCATTTCTGCACCTGTCCAGAGTTAACACACACATTTCTAGGTGCTTAAAGTAGTTTTTAGGCTTTTTCTATGCAGTTTCTAGCATGTTCCGAATATTTAGGTTGTTGATATTCAGTTGCTAGGGTATTCTGAGTGTTTTACACAATTGCTAGGGTATTCTGATTGATTTAGACTGTTGCTGTGCAGTTGCTAGGGTGTTCTGAGTGTTTTAGGCTGTAGCCATGCAGTTGTTAGTGTGTTCTGTGTTTTAATCTGTCACTTTGCTGTTGCTAGGGTGTTCTGAGTGTTTTATGTTGTTGCTATGTGGTTGCTAGGGTGTTGTGTGTGGTTGTCTTCCTGTCTGGTGTGAGTAGAGTCTCGGTGATTATGTGATTCAGGACTCTCTTTCAATGTGATTTGCTTTCAGTGGTTTTCTGGTTCAGCAGGTAAAAATAGTGTCTGATCACTCAGTAACATAGCATCAGACTCATGATGTGAGGAATCATTCATGTCTGGAGCTCAAACGCTGCAGGAGTGAGTCTGTTTACTGCAGCAGATCAGGAGCAGATGGAGTGAAACCAGAGCAGTCACGAAAGCCACAACACAACACACACACACACACACACACACACACACACACACACACACAGTCTCGCCCCTCGCACCTCATCAGTGTGACCCACTCGCAGCACCTGTGCTGTACTGACCAACATGCGCACACGCACACACACACACACCACACACACACACACACACACACACACACACACACACACACACACACACCACCAACCCAACCCAACACACACACAGTCTCGCCCCTCGCACCTCATCAGTGTGACCCACTCGCAGCACCTGTGCTGTACTGACCAACATGCGCACACGCAGGCACGCACACACACACACACACACACACACACACACACACACACTCCCTGACCTAACCCTAACCTCAACAAACTAGCATTCAGTCTATTTTTTGTTCTGAGAAAGCAAGACAATTAGTTTTAGACTGTTGCTATGCAGTTACTAAGCAGTTGCTAGGGTATTTTGAGTGTTTAAGGCTGTTGCTATGAGCACACACACACACACACACACACAACAACACACACACATACTTAAACGTCCGTGAACATACAATGCTCATGTTTTTAAACAAACACTAAACAACTTAATCTAACATTCACTCTTTTTTAGAGAGAGAGAAAGAGAGAGATGTGGAAGGAAGTTCCACCCTCACTTTGGACTCTATTCCTTCAACTTGCAATTGCTATAATGCTGTACAGATGTAGAACAACATCAAGAGCTCCGACACACACTCACACACACACACACACCACACACACACACACACACACACACACACACACACACACACACACACACACACACACACACACACACACACACACAGGTCTGCTTTTACCATCAAACCCTAATCTATTCCACATGAACCACAGCGAGAGCACACACACACACACACACACACACACTCCCTGAGGAGAAACGGCTTCCTGTGGCTTGATTAGGGAGAACCGTGCAAAGACAAGTGCCTCCCACAACAGCACCTGTGACTGTGTGTGTGTGTGTGTGCGCGCGTTTCAGGTCAGATGTCCATACAGCCAGGAAACACTTTACACACACAACTAATGGAGAGAGAGACACAAATAACACACACACACACACACGCACACGCACACGCACACACACGCACACACATACATACAGATTTAGAGGTATTCAGTTCAGACCGTAATAAAAAATTATAATAAAATAATAATTATAATAAAAATGCTAATAATTGCATCACAAAAATGTAAAATAAAAATAAATTAATTAATAGATAATTTAAAAATAACAACAATCCAAATAAGCTAATGAAAAGACCATTTTTAAATCCCCCAAAAATAGAATTAAATAGAGACATTTTTAAAAACAAAGAAAACATTTAAGTTGCTGATGAAAACCTAATTAAATAATGAAAATATAAAATTAGAACATTTTAAATTATAAATAATCAAAATATAACACTGAAAAAGGATTGTAAACGTATGAATGTGTTGTACAATTAATTAAATAGTAATCTAAAATCTCAGAGATATTAGTCAAAAAATGTTCAGGAATCACAGATTTAACAACAATGCAAGCTTCACTTTGTGCTTTTAAAGCTGCTGTTCATTTCTCTAAAGCTGAAGGATGAGATGAGATCAATCTCTGTGATGATCAAACGCATCTCATGATAAACATGGACATATTGAAAGCAGAATATTCCTCTAAGAACAATGACAGGTGGAGAAAACACACACATGCACAGCACATCTGGAGCTGATCAAACACACAAACAATCACACACACAACGCTAACGAACTTCATAAGAAGAGAGAGAAAGAAAAGAGCGCAATTCAGTGTTTATACTGAGAAATCAGTTCAAGATGTGAGAGATGGACACACACACACACACACACACACACACACACACACACACACACACACACACACACACACACACACACACACACACACACACACACACACACACACACACACACACACGTCTGATCAAAGACACCGGGGCTTTTAATTGACCTCTAATTACATCAAATGAACCTGGAGTAACATGTAGAGCTGGAGAGAAAAGACAAAGAAAAAAGACAAAAAGACACAGGAATAGATAAAATAAAAATAGATAAAAAAAAATTAAAACACTAATAATTATATCATAAAAACTTAAAAAGAAAATGAATTAATTAATAATTCTACAATAGGACAAATCTAGCTGGTGAAATGACAATAATTCAATCATGAAAATGTAAAATTAAAATAAATCATAAAAAAATTAAAAAAAATAAAAAGAAAGAAAAACAAAGAAAGAAAGAAGCCAGGAAAGGAACAAATAACAAAATATTAAACTATAATAAAATATGAAATAAAACATAAACTAAAAATAATACAAATAAATAACTCTCTCTCTCTTTCTTCGGCTTGCTTCCTTTATCAGGGGTCGCCGCAGCGGAGTGATCCACACAAACGATTTGGCACGTTTTTACGCCGGATGCCCTTCCTGCCGCAACTCGTGTAACCCAGTGCTGGGACACACACACACACACACACACACACTCACGCACTCGTACGACAGCTGCTCGCACGCATGCACAGCTGAGTGATGAGTGAGCTGTGTGTGTGTGTGTGGTGTGTGTGTGTGTGTGTGTGTGAGTGAGAGAGTGCGTGCTTGAGTGAGTGAGTGAGTGAGTGAGTGAGTGGTGTGTGTGTGTGTGTGTGTGTGTGTGAGAGAGAGTGCGTGCTTGAGTGAGTGAGTGAGTGAGTGAGTGAGTGAGTGAGTGAGTGAGTGAGTGAGTGAGTGGTGTGTGTGTGTGGTGTGGTGTAGTAGTGAGTGGTGGTGTGTGTGTGTGTGTGTGTGTGTGTGTGTGTGTGTGTGTGTGGTGTGAGAGTGCGTGCTTGAGTGAGTGAATGAGTGAGTGAGTAAGTGAGTGAGTGAGTGAGTGAGTGAGTGAGTGAGTGAGTGAGTGAGTGTGTGGTGCGTGCGTGTGTGTGAGATTGACAGCTCGACAGTGTGGCCTTGCCGTGTGTGTTGCCATAGCGATGGCAGAAGAAAGCGCGTCAGATCTGAGTGTGTGCAGCACAGATGGTGCCGAGAGCATCCGCTCAACACTCACTCCATACTCATCACTTTACTCACACACACACACACACACACACACACACACACACACACACACACACACACACACACACACACACACTTGGTTTTTATGGTTTACGGGACTCTCCATAGGCGTAATGGTTTTTATACTGTACAAGCTGTATGTGCTATTGCCCTACACCTACCCTACACCTAAACTTACCCTCACAGGAGACGGTGCATTTCTATTTCCCCAAAAAACGCACACTGTATGATTTATAAGCATTTTAAATTATGGGGACACTGAAAATGTCCTCATAAATCACCTTCTCCTTGTAATACCTATGTCATACCCATGTCATTATACAAATTTGTGTCCTCATAAACCACATAAACATGCCCCACACACACACACACACACACACACACACACACACACCAGACCAAACAACGACACATTCACCCCACACCCCCACCCAACACACACTGTGAAACATTCCTGCAATATTTCTTTCTTCAAAAACTATCATTATCTGCTCTTAACTTGTTTTTGATCAGAAAATCACAGACAGATCTTTGATTCTCCATCACAATTTACCCTAAGTTAGTTGAAACATAACCACACTCATTTACTGATGACCTACACACACACTAGTGTGCACACACACACAACACACACATTAGTATCAAAAACAATATTGTAAAATTATAATTTTTTGCAATCTGTAAAATTGTACTTATTGTACAAAGCACTTTATAAATAAAGCAGACTTCTCTGACTTTAAATACAGGTATTTATTATAACTTTTCATTATTATTATTATTATTTATCCAGATTTTTCAGCTTTAACTCTACAGATAATTTTGTCATTAAAGAACTACACAAGCATACAAGAAAAAATGTGTTTATTTATATTTTTATCTTCTGCCAAAAATAAGACATTTACATTTTTAACAGTTGAAACTTACTTTTAGGGACAATTTAGCAATTGCACTATAGAATATTTGTAATAAAAAATAAATTAAAAAAATATATATATATACAATTGCAAAATTGTTCCTAATTATTTAAAATAACTACAGACTAAAATCTTAATATAAAAGTAAAAACAAAAAAGTTTTTACTTAATTGTATGGATATACAAAATATACAATTGTATATAAAATGTTTTCTATATATATATATATGTTAAGCTAAAGTTATTAACATTAAAATATGGGATGCATGCAAAGCAAATCTATTTAAACAGCCCATTTTATGCACAATGGTGTTTTAGATGAAAAAAGCAATAAAGTAACTTAAGTTCATTTTAATATAATAAAAGAAAGAATGAAAAATGAATGCACTGAATGCAGTGCACGGAAGTTTAAAAAAGGTATTCACTGAAGTGCATTAAAATGTCATTTGCATTCTATAATTCGTGGTATATGAATATAGCGGTACACATGAAAACAGCACATGTTTAGCCATCTGAGAGAGAGACGTGGCACGTGTTTATAATCTGAGCGTCCAAATGTTTCAGCTTGAGTCAGAACAGATGAAGAGATTCTTCTACACTTCATCCTGAGATCATCTCACCTTCATCAAACACAAACTCGTCATCTTCTGTCTGTCAGCTGAAGAACTCTTTCACAAAGCTTTCTTTCAAATCTCAAAAGGCACCTGCTTCACAGAGAGACTCACATTGAGCTTCAGAGCCTGTATGAACGATACAGCTCTCAAACTGACCACATAAACAGGAAATGACACGCATGTGTCCCGTCCGCCCCCACAGCCTTCTGGGTAATGAGAGCCACTCTGTGCCTCTTTCACTTCTCCAATCAAAGAACTCAACGAAAGCACTTAAAACACACAAACAGAGAGAGAGAGAGAGAGAAAGAACGAGAGAAAAACCAAAGAGTAAACATCCCAGTCAGGCTTTCATCAGGCTTTCAGCTGCGTTCGGCTAATTTAGATCATTTAGAGGTAGTTTTGCATTCTGTTACAAGAGACAGACTATTATCACACACACACACACACACACACACACACACACACACACACACACACACACACACACACACACAACACACAGGTGACAGATCTTTACTACAGGCTCTTTATTATTTGCGAACCCTTTCAAGGTATAGAGCTTTTGGCAAGTGACCACAGCGCTTCTAATTTAACCTAATTACTGCCAGATGCCTCGATCCACACACACACACACACACACACACACACACACACCATGTGCAAACAGGCCAAATGAACTCACAACTCAACAAACACAACAGATGCAACGATGTAGATGGATTACGCTTCAGTTTTGCATCCCGAAAACGATGAACATAAAAAAAGAAGAGGGAAAAGAAAGAGAGAACCTAAAAGAAATGGAAAAAAGAAAAATAGTAATACAATAATAATCCAAATATTAACCCATAACAACAATAACAATATTAAACCAAATATAAAAATAAAATAAAAGCAATTTAAAAGAAGAGAAAAGAACAGAAAGGTGTGTCGAGCAGTGTTTGTGACCCACAGGAAGTGCTCGAGGAGAAAATGGGCGGCAGAAGATGGCTGTCGTCCAAACTCATCTCATGGTGATATTCTAACAGCCCTTTCAAGGGACGGGAGAATCTGATTGGTCGGCCTGGTGACCACGGTGGAATCTGATTGGTCGGCCTGGTGACCGCGGCGGAATCTGATTGGTCGGCCTGGTGACCACGGTGGAATCCGATTGGCCGGGCGGATTCGGAACCTTCGCTACGAGCCAAATAGAATGTTCCGTCCCATTGAGACCCAGCGCTCTGGATAATTCCCTGACATCCCATCCAGCCATTAGCTCCATCAGCGCCGCGGATCTGATCCGCTATCAGCTCAACCTCGCACAACTGCCAAATCAATTTCAGAGGATTACCAGCAAAGATTGAGGAAATCTGGGAAGGTTTAAGTGTGACTCCAGGCGAGCGGAGGAAGAGTAACCCTGGGAAACAAAAGTCAAGCGCGATCCAGCGATTGTGAACGAGACAAGACAGTCCAGCATCACGAGCTGCTGACGAGCCAGTTGGCACACGGACAGATGATTAACCGTCACCATAAATAATCCACTGATGCTAATAATTCAAAAAGACAGCTGTTCCAGATATAATAAACATATCATTTTCAGCATTTTGACATTAAATATACATCAAACGGCTTACAATTATGATTTGATTTTGTCCATCCCAAGCATTTATTGCAAAGTAGATTCAAAATATGCAACATTAATATGCAACATAAAACATAGTTTCACTATTTGAAACATGGAAGATTTAATAATGCTCATATTAATATTGCATCAAGAAAACATAATTATACATATTTAATTACCAATAAATTATTATTTTTGTAATTTATAATTATAGACATTTCTATTCATATAGTTTACGCACATTAAAGCACATTACAATCATAATATTTAATTCTATATTACATTTATATTAAATATTGCTAACACAATAATGTAGAAGTCATAAATATTCAATATATTTCCCAGCATTGCAGGAGTAATACCCACATAATGAACAAAAGGGGGAAAAACATAATATTCAGAATATGAATGCACAGAAACTATAATAAAAAAGAACCATGCACTGAAAGAACAAATGTATATACTTATCAATATAAATTAATTATGTATAATTAAATAAATTCATATTGATATACTTGAATTTATATTAACAGCAGATTTTAGAAATGTACTTTTTTACATATTTTAAAAAAAATGACACGGACCATGATCATCATATGCAACATTTATCATTAAACTATGAATTATTGATCATTTATAATTTTGTAAATTAATATTTATCTATTTTTATTTATATAAATATTCACATGAAACACCGTTTAACATGTGAAACGACACACTTCCATGAACATGGGTAACTTTATAAACATTAATGTACAAATTACAAACATTAATAGCTAATTTTATATTGTCAACAAAATAATACAAAAAACATTCAATATATTTTCCAGCAGTGGTCCACACGATGCAGAAAAACACACATATTGAACATCGTGGGGACAAAAGCATCTCTCGTGTTTATGTCACCATCGTGACCCCATGACCTCAGAAACACACACACACACACAGACACACACACACACACACACACACACACACACACACACACACACACACACACACACACACACACACACACACACACACACACACACACACACACACTCAAACCGCAGTCACTGTACTCATGTTGTCATCTGGTTGCTTTTGCTGTTTTTAGGCTGTCAGACAAAGTATTATTACAAATCACAGTTGGAGCTTGACTAGTGTGACCAAACTCAACCGCTGCTAACTCAACACAGAGATCTCTACAACGTCTCAAACTGAGCTCAGATTTGTCCAGACGGACTCAAATGTACCTCACTAAATGAAACACAATGTAAGTGAGAGCTGCAAAAGCATCTGAAGAGCAGAAACACACACTATAGAGCGTATAGATCACCAGCGGCTCATTTACAACACACACGTGTTACTAAGAAAGAAAGAGTGGACATTAAATAAACAAATCAATCAGACCGAGATCACAAACCAGACGCGAGAAAGAGCCAAACCACACACACACGCACGCACGCACGCACGCACGCACTCTCACGCCACATGCACGCACGCACGCACACACACACACACACGCTCACTCACACACACACACACCGCACGCACGCACACACACACACACACACACACACGCTCACACCACACACACACACACACATCACACACACACACACACACACACACACACGCACGCACGCACGCACGCACGCACACGCACACACCACACACCCACACACACACACACACACACACACACACACAGCATGCACACATGCACAGCTCACACACACATACGCCACACACACACTCACACGCCACCACACACACACACACACACACACACACACACACACACACACATAAAGTTAATTAGAATTAAGATGAAGGCTTTGTGTGTTTGATGTGAAGGGTCTGTAATGGTGAACATATGGACTGAAGGGCACTTCAGACGGCCGGATCACAGACGCATTATTAAAATAATAAAACCACCAGGATCAAAGACTGATTACTTCAACATTGCAAACTTGCGGCCGTTTTTTCCTCTGCTTCTATTTTAGATCCGGATTCAGCCGCCGCCCAGCACATGTGTTGTGTGTGTGTGTGTGTATGGCTACAGGTTTGCACAAAAGTGTCCCTAAAAACAGTTAAATCTGACAGAATACATATCTTATCTTAAAGATAATAATAGCTATCTATCTTAAAGGTACACATATTTTTATAATATTTTAGACAGTATAAAAACATATATTGGACACTGGTGTGTGTGTGTGTGTGTGTGTGTAGCTACAGTTTTGCACAAAATGTGTCCATTAAAAAAAGGATAAAATCTGATACAATATCTATCTTATTCTAAATATAAAAACAGTTATCTATCTTGAAGTTAAATGTTTTATACAGTATAAAAACATATGTCTTGGACATGGTGTGTGTGTTTAGCTACAGTTTTGCACAAAATCAGCCATTAAAAAGGATCAAATCTGACAAAATACACAGCTTATTTTAAAGATTAAAATCTATATCTTAAAGATAAAAATATATACAAAATTAAAATACTGATCTTTTACCCAGTATAAAAACATGTATCCCAGACACAGTGTGTGTGTAGTTACAGTTTTCAATAAGATTGTCCCTAAAAATAAGATAAAATATATATTATTTCTAACATGTAAACAGTGTGTGTGTGTGTGTGTGTGTGTGTGTGTGTGTGTGTGTGTGTGTGTGTGTGTGTGTGTGTGAGTGTGTGTGTGTGTGTGTGTGTGTGTGTGTGTGTGTGTGTGTGTGTGTGTGTGTGTGTGTGTGTAAAATCTGACCTATTTCTATGCTAGAGTGTGTTAAAACACATTTGGCTTTGAACCAGCTGGACACAAAGACAATAAGAGACAACTCAAAACAATAATCCAGACCAATCGCATCCTTTGAAACTGCTAATAGTGTTGCTTAAGCATGATAAACAGCTTGTGCTTTTTCTGTCTTCTGATAAAAAGCTTCTTCTAAATGATCAAATGTAATAATAGGAGCATCCTGAGTTCAATCACGTGACCCGCTCGGCCGTACGAGAGCATTGCTGTGAATCGTTTAACGTTCAGGGGTGAAAACAACCTGCCGATCTGCAAAGGTTTGGCAGAAAATGAAAACTCCAGACCGACGACAGGAATAAAGAACGAGAGATTCTCCGGCTCGCACACAAACCACTCGCACTTCAGGAATATCATCACAAAACACACAGCAGTCAACATTCTCACCGGCCGAGGAATAATAGTTTAGATACGACATATCCGTTTATTCTGATCAATACATTTCACTTACTCGGCCAGGAAAGTTCAGGAAAGTTGTAGAAATTAAAATACATGCCAAAAAATGATGTGAATTTCCTCATCTTTCCCTAGAGAGAGAGACAGATGGAGAGAGAGAGAGAGAGAGAGAGAAGAGATGCTCCAGAAGTGTCTGTCTCTCTGAAGGCCTCAGTCACACAGAGTCTCTTCTCACACACACACACACACACACACACACACACACACACACACACACACACACTCTCTCCGGGACAAACCCCAATCATCCCGGGAATGTCGGGGGTCTCCGTACCACCCAGACCTCTTCCGACAGATCAATGCGGCTACACATGATCTCTGGCACACACACACACACACACACACGCGCACATGCACACACCACACACACCAGCACACACGCACACACGCACCACACACACCACACACACACCACACACACACACACACACACACACACACACACACACACACACGTCAGATTGTGGACGGCAGGAGCGTAAATCCACCGGGATTCAAAGGAAACACAGCAAAGGAAAGCATTCAGGATTCATCATCTCTTTAAGCCAAATATATATTTTTTTAATCTGTAAAAATCTTATTTTAAATAAAAACATTTATCTATCTTAAAAATTAAATAATAAAACAATAAAATAGGGATGTTTTATACAGTATAAAAACATCTCAGACACAGCGTGTGTGTTTAGCAACGGTTTTGCACAGAACTGTCCCTAAAAACAAGAACAATCTGACACTTATCTATGAGATATAATAAATAATAATAAACAAGTGATCTCAAATGTACAAATGGGAACAGAATAACAGAATAATACATCTATCTATCTATCTATCTATCTATGTTAAAGTAGATATTTAAAAAAAACATGCACTTGAAAATCTTAATTTTCTTAATAAAAGCACAGATTATATACAAACAAGGGCAGATGTTGTGTGTATGCTCAGCGGACTGTTTCCATTTCAACGTTTGGTCTGACTTGAAATATTGCGTAACACAATGGGATTATATTAATGCTGTTTGTCACAAACACTCCAGATATGATGTCCGTGAGTGTGTGTGTGTGTGTGTGTGTGTGTGTGTGTGTGTGTGTGTGTGTGTGTGTGTGTGTGTGTGTGTGTGTGTCCATACAAACATCGGCCATTTGGTACAGAAGTAATTAGTGTGCTGGAAGAACTGCACAAACGATTTATCATTTTTTGTAAACATCTGGTCAATGGATTGTACTATATATAAATATATATATATACACATAATGTAATTTCAATTGTTTTAGATTTAACTGAATTTATAACAACCACAAAACAGATAAATAATACAGTACCGGTCAATCGATATATAACATTCAAATGTGTGGTTTTGCAAAACTACTAACTTTTTTGTAGTTAAAGCCAATTATGCTAAACAAAAAAATAATCATGATGTAATTTTTTTTACTTAATTAAAAAATGATTCCAAACGAATATTTTGAATGAGTTGAGATGTGAAAAAGCATCCAAACGGTTATTTCTAACACAAGGACACATTCTTAGATGACTAGTATATTCTCCGAGGGTGAAATCCCGGCGTGAGAGTCTCGCTGAGCTAATTAAACTGAAGGAATATTCACACGGAGTCTTAGCAGAACAATGGCGCGCGGCCGGCGCTGTTTAAGCACAGCTCGTGTGTGAAGAGGCCTTTTGTTTTTTTGTGCAGCTCTTTTGTGGATTCATTAGTCGACCCGACATCCTCCTCTTGCAGGACACCAAAACCTCGAGAACCGGGTCGACACACACACATCGCCCGGCACGGCCCGGAAAACTGCGGCGCACGGTCGGCCGTGTCGGGGATCCAGAGATGTTGTCCTGCAATTTTTTAACTGTTAAAATAGCAGAATAAACAATCACAGCAAGATGCCTGGCAGCAGATCAAGACGGGCACAAAGCTGCAACCCAGAGACGCACGACACACACACACACACACACTGTTTATTAAAGAGGACACAGGGATGCCAGGCCACATTAGGACACACACACACACACACACACACACAGAGGCCTATGCATCTGGTCCGAAGGCGGGAAAGTCCAACATATCACCAGCCAACAAATTTTATCCCGATGGTGGGAATGCACAGAAAATTTGTAGTTTTGTCTAATTGTGCAAAATATTCACATAGATGTATAATTGCTCATATGCTAGTAAAACTACACATATTACAGTGAAATAATCTGCTTTACACAAACATGTAAATGCACATGTAAAAATACCATAAAGACTTCAAAAGGCCAAAGATCAACACTCCCAAAAAACTGCATTTGCTGCAATAAACTACAAAGTTCCTGTTGCTCATACACTGCAAAAAAAAAATGTATTCAGTATTTTTGCTTTATTTTCCATTACATCATACTTCAATAAAGATGCATTTATTTGAGAAGCAAAATGACTTCACATATGAATAAAAAAGACGTTACTGAGACCGGCCTTCAATGACCTGACGGTCTGGAATCAAGATGCACTGACCGTACGTTACGATAAATAACATCTGCGACGTGTAAATCTCTCTCAAGGCCACGCTTGACGTTTCTCAGGACCCAACTTCTAAGAAGAGCAGCACACGTTTCTCACACCTTTCATTATTTTACACCAGCTCTCAAACACATGCGGATCTGTGAAGGTTTGTCTTTTTTTTCCTGCAGGAAACTTTCAGTGTTTTTACAGCTTTGTTCATCAGAGCTCAACTGTCTCCATTTCAACCAAATCTTATTTCAATTAGCAAACACTTTGGCTTAAAACAACATTTATTATCACACACACATTTTTCCCGTCTCTTCCCAGTTCAGAGTGGATCTCACACACACACACACACACACACACACACACACACACACACACACACACACACACACACACACACACACACACACACACACACACACACACACACACACACACACACACACACACACACACACAGATCAGAGGTGAATGACAGTCGACTATCCGTCAGATGTCATCCGCATGCATCTGTACTCACCGCTTTGCCGTTATAGTAATACATCAATGATCCACCGCTCACCCCCGGGATGGTGTACGCACAATACATGCTTCTGTTCCTCTAGTGTGTGTGTGTGTGTGTGTGTTTTATCCTGTTAAGATGCTCTCAAACAACTTTGTGTTCAAACTCGCAGTCCCCCTTTTTTCACAACAATTCCTGCAGTTGCATTTTCCCATATGGCCGGCCTGAGCATGCTGAATATGCAAACGAGCGAGGAGCATTCCTGACGTCGGCCAGTGGGAGGAGAGACTGAGGAGGGGCGTGGCCTGTGCCAGCAGAAGCCCCTCCCCCTCCCTCCCTCTCACTCTCTCTCTTTAAACTCAACATCTCACTTTAATACACACACACACTTTTTCCTTTCCATGGCAAATCTGGAACTGATCCTGCTCTGAGCTTGTCGGCCTCTCTAAAAGGACTGAAAATGTGTGTGTGTGTGTGTGTGTGTGTGTGTGTGTGGTGTGTGTGTTTCGAGCATTTGTTTTGCTGCAATCGAACTACAAGGTTCCTGTTGCTCACACGTCTATTTACTGCAAAAAATTATTTTATTAATCAGAATTGTGCTGTACAAATATCTAAACATTATTAAATCAATATACAATTACTTGAGAAGCAAAATGACTAAAGATATTAAGTAGTCTTTGAAAAAGTATCAAAATAAAATGACTTTATGCTTATATACATAAATACATTTCAAATAAACAATGCATCTAAAATTATTTTCAATAAATATTTAAAGTATAAATGTAAACATAAAACTAAAACATAAACATAAAAAATGTAAAACTAAATCAATAAATAAATACATTTAAAAATAAATAAATTGTCAAATAAAATATATAAAAAACCTAAAACAAACAAACCAAAAATGTATCAAAATGAAGTGAGTTTCAGCTTAAAACAAGACAGATATCTGCCGAAGGAGTCATAAAATAAACTATTCAAAAGGAAAACAAGATTTTTGACTTATGTTAAGTAAAAACTAGTTCATAAAACAAGACTTTTAAATGTATCTTCATTTAACAATGTTTAGATATTTGAACTGAGTTTTTTTGCAGTGTACACCTACTATAGCATATAATAATGAGCACAAACTCTAACGGAGAATTAACACAACACGATTTACTATAGTAAAACACGCACGCATGCACACACGCACGCACGCACGCACGCACACACACACGCACACAGCCTGAGGGACAGTGACGTGACAGTGAAGTCCATTATAGAGAAGAACACAAACGCCATTAATAAACTCTGAGTGTGTCTCTCTCTCTCTCTCTCTCTCTCTCTCTCTCTCTTTCTCTTGCTTTAATTTGATTAAAAGGCGAGTTGCAGGGAGGGATTCATACGTGCACATCTAATAACTCCACCATCTGTCCTCAACGCTGGCACCACACCAGAACTCAGAGACAGACAGAGAGAAAGACACAGAGAGAGAGAGAGAGAGAGAGAGAGAGAGAGAGAGAGAGAGAGAGAGAGAGAGAGAGAGAGAGAGAGAGAGAGAGAGAGAGAGAGAGAGAGAGTGAGAGAGAGAGAGAGAGAGAGTGAGAGAGAGTGAGAGAGAGAGTGAGAGAGAGAGGGAGAGAGAGAGTGAGAGAGAGAGAGAGAGAGAGAGAGAGAGGTAGAGAGAGTGAGAGAGAGAGAGAGAGAGAGAGAGAGAGAGAGAGTGAGAGAGAGGGAGAGAGAGAGTGAGAGAGAGAGAGAGAGAGAGAGAGAGAGAGAGTAGAGAGAGTGAGAGAGAGAGAGAGAGAGAGAGAGAGAGAGAGAGAGAGAGAGAGAGAGAGAGAGAGAGAGAGAGAGAGAGAGTGAGAGAGAGAGTGAGAGAGAGAGAGAGAGAGAGTGATGGAGAGAAAAGTGAAGTATGTTTGAAACCAAAGTGTGAATGTAAAATATCAGCAAACACATTCTTTTATTTGACTTATATATACAGTATATATATATATTTTTTTTTCAGCAGACGCTTTTATCCAAAGCGACTTACAAGTGCATTCAGGCTATACATTTTCATTAGTTCATGTGTTCCCTGGGAATCGAACCCACAACCTTTTGCGCAACAGACGCAATGCTCTACCACTGAGCCACAGAAACATATTTATTAATTGTATTTCTAGATAATATAATAAAACCTTTGGTATATAGTAAAACATTTGTGTGTGTATGAATAAAAATATTCCTAATAATTTTTACATACTACATAGCAAATTAAATAAATGATATTAATGCATCTAAAATAATCTAGAATATTTTTTTTTAAAAACATAAATATAAAAATTTTAAAATTACATTTTAAAATATTTATTTAAAATGTATTTTAAGTGTATACTTATTTAAAAAAATATATTATGCTTATTTATTTAAAATTTATTTTTAGATAATATAGTAAAATATTTAGTATATAGTATAAAATAAAATAAAACATTACATAATTTATTTATTAATTATTACATTTATTTAAAAAAATATTATTTATATATATACATACACACACATATACACACAGGCATGTGCACTGGGAACATTCCATGAACTTGACGTGTGTGTGATAAAATGCTCTGACCGTTAACAGACCACGGAACAGTCGACAAAACAAAGATGAGATGTGGACCACACACACACACACACACACACACACACACACACACACACACACACACACACACACACACACACACACACACACACACACACACACACACACACACACACACACACACACACACACACACTCACACACACACACACATCACACTCACACATCACACACACACACACACACACACACACACACACACACACACACACACACACACACACACAGAGAGAGAGAGATGAACCACATCAAAGGACAAAGAGTGGAAATAGAATCTGTCCATCTATGACATTATCATATCTCTTTTTGACTTAAAAAAAAAATATCCTATCAGACCTGATAATAAAAAGTTCCTGCTTTTTCCAGTAAGGTTTTCCTGTCGTGTGTGTGTGTGTGTGTGTGTGTCCAGTAAGTGACTTTAACACACGTGGACAGCGCCACGCTACCAGCTTCAGCATCTGATGGGAGAACGGCTGAACCGCTGGGATCAGATCCCAAATGAAACTAAATCATTTGCATATGCCGAGAGCCGCTGCTATTCCCAGAATCTACTTCAATAATTCAGCAGCAGCGCTCTCCTGGCCGCTCGTCTGCTCAGGCCTTTGTGCTGCTGAAGTGTTGTTGTCTGTTGTGTTGTGTGTGAGGGTCGTCGTCTTTCCCTGACAGCCTCACGTCTCTCTCGCTCAGCATCTGACTTTCGCATGACCGCTGGGATTCAGACCTGAACTAATCATTTGCATTATCCAAGCACCATTTCTATTCCAGAATCAACTTCAATCAATTCAGCAGCAGCGATCTCCTCCCTCGTCTGCTCACTTGCTGCTATGATGTTGTTCATTTTCTGAAGGGTCCCTCTCGATCTCTCTTTCTCTTCTCTCTCTCTCTCTCTCCGCCAGCACTGACTGTTGGCCACATCCCTGTAGGATCTCAGAGGACAGTAAAATTGGATCTCAATAAGCACACATTTCATTCCGATTTCATGCTCGGAGGATTTTTTGCTCATTAGAAGCATGAGTTGTCAATCTCGAAGGATCCCGTTCGGATCTCTCTTTCTCTCTCGGGGAGTTCAAGGGCCCCGACTGTGGCTCTAAGGGCCAGTTTGGTGTCTCACAGAAAGCACGACAGCATATGTGTGCACAAACACACTTTAACCCTCAACACGCCACGCAAACACACAATGAAGACAAGCTCAGACTCAACCTGACACAGCGCCGATTCATTCAGCTCAGAAATGCAAACACAGGCCTAAAAACTGAGAAAATGACCAAATGTCCGTAAATAGATAACCTCAATTCATCTTACTATACTATAGATAATAAAATACACCACCCTAAATTCACTTCTAAAATAAATAAAAATTAAATGCATCTAAAATAGATAAGTAATGCATCTTAACTTAATACTACTAATAATAAAATACATAACTACTAAAAATACATCTAAAATAAATAAAAATGCAATGCATCTAAAATAGATAAGTAATGCATCTTAACTTAATAATACTACTAATACATAACTGCTCAAAATAAATCTGAAATATATGTTTTTTTAAATATATGCATCTATAATGTATACATAAAGTATCTAAAATAAATAACTAAATCTAAAATAAGTCCATAATTAAATAAATAACAAAAATACAATTCTAAAATAAATACATAAATACTAAAAAGACAACTCTAAAATAGAAATGTAACATTTTGAAATTAAGTAAATAAATATAAAATAAATGTAAAATACATCAATAAATCTTGAATCGAATCTTAAATCCAAAAATCTGAAATAACCAGGACTAAAAATATCATTCAAGTTATCGCAGGCTTGTTTTGTTGTTTCTCAGACTGAGAAATGTATATGAATATAGAAACACGATTAATGAGCTCATGAGATACCGAGAGTCGTGGGAAAAAACTGCACCGGTAATGTAAACAAATGACCAAGGAATAATTAGTCCAGACCGAAAGAAAACCAGCGGCGATATCTGAAGAAGGTGATCATTACACTGAGATACATCTTCATTAAAGCCACAAAGACAAACAGCATCTAAACGAACGTTTACAAAGAGAGAGACACTGATATAAACCTCAACAAACCCTTCGTCTGCTCTAACGAACACAGTCATGAACCCGAGTGTCACAGACAGACAGCTATTTAGGAAACACGCTGTTTGTCTCTTCCACGAGCGTCAAATATATTCAGCAAACACGTCCGAGGGCTTCGTCCAATCACAATCTTCTGACGGCTTCGGCTGCAGATTCTAACAAACATTAAACACAGTAAGGAGGCAATTATGTATGCATGATTTAATCTGCAACTCATTAATATGCAAATGTATTCATATGTTAGTTACTAAATTAAAAATGCAAAGCAGCCCTTATGGTGATTCTGTGATTTCGGCACAAACAGAACATTTGAAAATAAAAAAAGCACAAAAACGGGAGAAAGAAACTTCGTCAACTTTCACAGCCTGTTGCTTCTCAAATACGCTCGGCGTGTGTGTGGTATGATATAGTCTTTATGAAGCTGTTTAATGAGGAGTCTCAGGACATCACAGCTCATTCTCTGACTCTGGATCTGCTACCTGCCCGGCATGT
>CM049834.1:27111244-27113744 GCA_027422435.1 Schizopygopsis pylzovi
GAAGTAACGAAGCGCTTAGCTCGGAGGAGAAATACAAAAAGATACAAAGGAAGCAATAACTGCATAGAATGAATGTGAAATGTGCATGAAAATGAGATATTGAGTTCATAGCTGCATCAGAGATATTAGAATATATATATACCGATGAGATATCTAATATATCTATCCAAGCAAAAAAATTATATTCATGCAAATTACATTTCTCAGAATATTAATGCAAGTAAACTATGACAAAACTCATGCAAGTAAAAAATATCAGAATAATCGTGCATTTAAAAAAATATAAGAATATCAATGCAAGTCAAAACTCGAATAATTATGTCAAGTAAAAAATATAAATATATCAGTGCAAATAAAAATTATAAATAAAAATATTTATGCAAATAAAAATCTTAAAATATAAATGCATGTAAAAATAGAATAGAATAATCATGTCAAGTAAAACAAAAATGTAATCGTGCAAGTAAAAATATTAGGATATCCATTGCAACTAAAACATTCTCTGATTTAGCAAATGCAAACTTGATATGTGATATGTTGCAAACATTTTAATAAAGCGAAACGTCTCTCTCTCCGCAGGTGTGTTGTTGTGTTACGGTGGAGAAAATCCAGAATATTATTCTCCGTTAAAGATCTCGAGAGAAGAAATCCAGCTGTCCGTGACTGGCGTTAAAATCAGAGCGCCTCAAAAAACAAATCTCTATTTATAGACGACAGAGAACCCTTTCAGAAACACCAAACGAAGGGACGCGGGGACGTGGCTCCGATATGTGCACGTCTTGCTTTTTTGGCAGGACTGAATGAAATCGTACCGTTTATTTCATACGCTGGGCTGCAGCCAGACACACGCAGCTGTTTCTGTTATTTCTTTCCAATCGCTTAAAAAAGAAGCACAAAAACACACCGTGAGATCATTTACTGCTACATTCTCTTTCCTGGACGGGCTGACAGGTGAATCGGGGGAGTTTATTTACACATTTACACAACCATTTCCCTGACATATCAGAGTCTGAACACCGAACGCATCAGTTCATCTGGAAATGATCCTTCTGTCGTCATTTATTCACCACAACTACATGACTTTCTTTATCCGTGGAGTAGCAAAAATAGACATTTCTTAGAATGTCAATGCTGCTCTTTTCCATGTAATGAACGTGCATATGAATGGAGCACCATCAACATCATTATAACAGTTCATTTCATTCTGCTGATCGTCTGATAACTATGATGCTTTTTCCCATTTCAGATCTCAAATGCCTCCATTCACATCCATATTCACTTTATGGAAATATATATTTCATGTATTCCAAGTCTGTTTGGAATATAGTGCATGACTCAAATGAACTACTGTTTTTTTGTTTTGTTTATTTTTATTTTTTGCTTCAGTTTATATCCATGTTCACTACATAAAATATATATTTCACTATATTCCAAGTCAAAAAGTAAAAAAAAAGATAAGAAAAGAAACATAAGACATATGGAATATGATAATGCTACTTTTTTGGCTTTTTTTTATCATGTTTGGAGCTTCAAATGCATCCATTTACATCTGCGCTCAATATATGGAAAATATATTACATTTACTATTCAGAAGTTGTATGATGATTTTGTCTGGGAACTGACCTGGAGTATGGTACATGAATCAAAATGAACTGATTATTGTCATATTTGAAGCTCTAAAGAAACTATTCACATCCATATTTCTCTATATGGAAAAGAGCAGTGTGCACATTCTCCTAAATATCTCCTTTTGTGATTTATAGAAGAAAGAAAGTCATCAATCAAATGGATTATGATTTTATGCCGCTTTTTGTAATTTTTTATGCTCATATGTCTCCTTTCACATCCATATACAGTATATGGAAAAGAGCAGCGTTCACATTCTGATAAATATCTCCTTTTGTGTTCTACAGAAGAAAAGAGGGTCACAAGGGGTTTGAGGGTTAGTAAATGATGACAGAATGATCATTTGTGTCTGAATTATTCCTTTACGAGTCTCAAACACTAATTAAAGTTACGAGATCATGCTGAAATTAGTAATTTCCCCTTTTTAAATTCTTTATGATCATGAAACAGACTTCATCTGTGTCAGTGGAACATAGCTGCAGGAAACTAGCAAATGACACTCGATTGTTCGCTAATATTTCACAAATCTCACAAGCACATGTTCATTAAGATGTAGTCCAAAGCAGCGAGGTTCTGTAGGGTTCACACACACACACACACACACACACACACACACACACACACACACACACACACACACACACACACACACACACACACACACACGCACACACGCACACACACACACACACAGACACAGACGCACGCACGCACGCACGCACACACACGACACCACACACACACGCACGCACACAGACCACGCACGCACGCACATGCACACACACACACACACACACACACACACACACACACGGTCGGCTTTAAACAGGGTTCTCACACTCTGGTTCCAACTAAAACGCTGTCGACAGCTGGT
>CM049834.1:27118744-27131244 GCA_027422435.1 Schizopygopsis pylzovi
TGATTAACACATGGCTGATATATATACTGTACAAACAGATGCTTGAAATGTCTATTTCGTGCTAAAAAAGTGTTGGAATGATGTTTTAAACGCATAAGATAAAAATTACTGTAAAAAAAACAAAACAACAATTGGATTTATTTTAATTTGGATTATAAAAATGTACTTATAAATAAAAGAAATGTACAAAAATATTTTTTTTTTGCTAAAAAAGTTGATGTAATGTTAGATTAAAGCAAATAATATTTCAGAAAAATTCAAATAAAGGCCTTTAATTTGAAATATAAAAATCGTGATGTTTAAAAGACAATTTGACCTTCAGTTAAATCCAAAAATGTATAAATATAAACAGATGCCAATTTTGTGCTAAAAAGTACTGCAATGTTGAGTTAAAGCACAAAGTATTTAAACAATTACAAATGCCTTTAATTGCAATTATTAAAGTTCAGAAAATTAAAAGACAATTTGACCTTCATAATTGGTCATAATTTCATAAAACAATTATAGAAATGTACACAAAATTTTACAAAGGCTTATAAAAGTTATGATGTTTAAAAGACAATTTGACCTTCATAATTTCATAAAGAAATGGCAGAAATATACAAACGGATGCTTGAAAGTTCATACTTTTTGCTAAAACGTGATGCACTGTTGCATTAAAGCACATAATATTTAGAAAAAAAGTAAAAAAATAAGCCTTTAATTAGGATTATAAATGTTATGACATTTGAAAGACAATTTGACCTTCAGTTAAATCCAAAAATGTATATATATATAAACAGATGCCAATTTTGTGCTAAAAAGTACTGCAATGTAGAGTTAAAGCACAAAGTATTTAAACAATTACAAATGCCTTTAATTGCAATTATTAAAGTTCCGAGAATTAAAAGACAATTTGACCTTCATAATTGGTCATAATTTCATAAAACGATTATAGAAATGTACACAAAATTTTACAAAGGCTTATAAAAGTTATGATGTTTAAAAGACAATTTGACCTTCATAATTTCATAAAAAAATGGCAGAAATATACAAACGGATGCTTGAAAGTTCATACTTTTTGCTAAAACGTGATGCACTGTTGCATTAAAACACAATATTTAGAAAAAAAGTAAAAAATAAGCCTTTAATTAGGATTATAAATGTTATGACATTTGAAAGACAATTTGACCTTCATAATTACATCAAAAATAATGACAGAAATATACAAAAACATGCTTGGAATGTCATTAAAAAAAAAAAAAAGTGACGCGATGTTGCATTAAAGCACACAACATTTAAAAACCAGGTAAACAAAATGCCTTTAATTTGGATTATAAAAGTGGAAATACAATTGAACCTTCATCATTAGAGCCAAGCTTTTCCAAATATGTAAATTGAGGAAGATCCTCCATCAATCCAGCATCCCTGCGAGTGTGTGTGACCCAGCGAAGCACACTTACCCCGCACAAACTCTTCCCATCATTACCCTGTTCTCAGTTAACACTGTTCTGCTAACGAGAGCTCGTTCACTCATTCCAACAAGAAAGCTTTCGCTGAAAGGACAGTGGCTGTTCGGAAGTCCGATCCGGGAGAGAGTGCGAGACGTAACGTAAACTTCCTCCCAAACTTTTTAGGGACACTCGGGGGGTAACGTCCCGGGCCGGGCTCATTAGAGGAAGTGATAAAGTAGGGAGAATGTTTGCGCTGAGCTGAATTCAAATGACGGCAGCTCTCACAACAGACTTAGCGATGCTTGACTAGAGCCGCATTCACATGCAAAACAAGCTAAATAGGCCAATTACGCGGCGGCCCCTGGTCGCAGGCTTCCCCGCGGAGGAGAGCGGGGTCTGCCGCCTTTCACAGGCTAAAACAAAAGAGTCCTTGTCTTAAATAAGTCGCCCCCTCTCACAGTTAACGAGGGTTTTTTTGCATTAGGGGGGACGCTAAAACAAAAGTGTCTCATTTTCAGCGGGATGGACGCTTTCTCCCAAGCGCCGTTGCCGCGCAACTACGAAGGAAAAGAGCCGGACCGACGCGAGTCTCATGCCCAGTTTGGGAGCCGGCTGGCACAGGTACCCAGCTGGCATCCAGAGGAAATATTAACAAAGATAAATGACACACACCTGAAGACGCCCGTGAAGGATTAATAACAGCAGGCGCATGCTTGCCTGGCCACCAAATGATGATTGCCAGAAACCGAGAAGACATTAACGTAATTGGAAAAGTGCAACAAACAAAAAAATACTCGACAAAAGAGGAGAAAGTGAGAGGAATACCTCAAACGCTTCTCCAAGAATGCAACGAGATTAAAAAGAGACCACACAACCCCCGTAATCTCATACTTTACAAGAGATCTTGATGATGTTTCACACTGAACTCATGCAAACAAAGCTTGGAACAAAATTTAAAATCTAATCATGCACAGACAAAATATCCTTATTGGAAAAATAAAATCACAAATGAGATCTCTCTAAAGTCTCAAACGCATCTCGTAGAATTCAATGAGATTAAAAAGAGATAAAACAGAAATGAAGAGCCATGAGAAGAGATCTCAGCGATGTCTCACGCTAAACTCATGTTTGCATAGATATCAAAGTTCATCATTATAGGGTTAAAAAAGCACAAATGAGATCTCTTTAATTTCTTAAATGTTTCTGCTAGAATGAATGAGATTAAAAAGAGATAAAACAACCCCAGTCATCTCACAGAAGAGACCTCGGCGATGTCTAACACTAAACTCATAGAAATCATAGAAATAGAAATCGAATTATGTACAGACAAATCATCTTCACAGGATAAAACAACAACAAAACACACAAAACTTCTCAAATGTTTCTTCAAGACCGCAATGAGACTAAAAAGATAAGAGATTTAGTGTCATGCTTTTTGAGAAAATGAAAATAAAACAATGACGTGTGCAAAAAGAATGATTCATTATCAATTGCGACTTTGTTATGGATATGATCTGGTTAAAATAATAATATTGGCAGTGAGAAAATAATAAATAAAGCGTGGGGCTGCTATGCAGGCAGTCTAGGGACAACATCCATATTTCAACCCAGTGGCATGACAAGACCGGCCCTCTCGGCCAAAATAACAGACCGTCCCGCCGAGAATCGTCCCGGTGCTCCCGATACACCAATCCAGGCCTGTCCTAACTCCTCTCTTCATCTCATTCTGTATCGAGGTCACAATATAGTCCTTTACAGTGTAGGAGGTAACACAATACACGTAACATGAGTCAAGTAATCAGATTACTTTTTAAAAGTAACTAGTAATGTATTCATTTTTAATTTAGAGTCCAATTCAACCATACTAAGCTAAAATAACACATTTGTGTTTAATTTGGTATTGCTGAATGGTGTTGAACTTCTTCTGCGTCATATTCTTCATGTGATCAGTTTGAGCAGCGCCCTCTACTGTACAGACGTGAATTCACATTTCCTTCAGCACGAGGCTCTTTCACTTCACTTTTGGTGTGAAAGGGCTTTTACATTTGTAAAAGAAGAACTTTTTATACTAAAAACTAACAAGTAAACTCTGCCCAGATTTCAAAAGTAGCTCATATTCAACGTAACGCGTTACTTTCCATAAAAAGTAACAATGCATTAATTTTAAAAGTAGCTCATATTCAACGTAACGCGTTCCTTTCCATAAAAAGTAACAATGCATTAATTTTAAAAGTAGCTCATATTCAACGTAACGCGTTCCTTTCCATAAAAAGTAACAATGCATTAATTTTAAAAGTAGCTCATATTCAACGTAACGCGTTCCTTTCCATAAAAAGTAACAATGCATTAATTTTAAAAGTAGCTCATATTCAACGTAACGCGTTCCTTTCCATAAAAAGTAACAATGCATTAATTTTAAAAGTAGCTCATTTTCAACGTAACGCGTTCCTTTCCATAAAAAGTAACAATGCATTAATTTTAAAAGTAGCTCATATTCAACGTAACGCGTTCCTTTCCATAAAAAGTAACAATGCATTAATTTTAAAAGTAGCTCATATTCAACGTAACGCGTTACTTTCCATAAAAAGTAACAATGCATTAATTTTAAAAGTAGCTCATATTCAACGTAACGCGTTCCTTTCCATAAAAAGTAACAATGCATTAATTTTAAAAGTAACTCATATTCAACGTAACGCGTTCCTTTCCATAAAAAGTAACAATGCATTAATTTTAAAAGTAACTCATATTCAACGTAACGCGTTCCTTTCCATAAAAAGTAACAATGCATTAATTTTAAAAGTAGCTCATATTCAACGTAACGCGTTCCTTTCCATAAAAAGTAACAATGCATTAATTTTAAAAGTAGCTCATATTCAACGTAACGCGTTCCTTTCCATAAAAAGTAACAATGCATTAATTTTAAAAGTAGCTCATATTCAACGTAACGCGTTCCTTTCCATAAAAAGTAACAATGCATTAATTTTAAAAGTAGCTCATATTCAACGTAACGCGTTACTTTCCATAAAAAGTAACAATGCATTAATTTTAAAAGTAACTCATATTCAACGTAACGCGTTCCTTTCCATAAAAAGTAACAATGCATTAATTTTAAAAGTAGCTCATATTCAACGTAACGCGTTCCTTTCCATAAAAAGTAACAATGCATTAATTTTAAAAGTAGCTCATATTCAACGTAACGCGTTCCTTTCCATAAAAAGTAACAATGCATTAATTTTAAAAGTAGCTCATATTCAACGTAACGCGTTCCTTTCCATAAAAAGTAACAATGCATTAATTTTAAAAGTAACTCATATTCAACGTAACGCGTTACTTTCCATAAAAAGTAACAATGCATTAATTTTAAAAGTAGCTCATATTCAACGTAACGCGTTACTTTCCATAAAAAGTAACAATGCATTAATTTTAAAAGTAGCTCATATTCAACGTAACGCGTTACTTTCCATAAAAAGTAACAATGCATTAATTTTAAAAGTAACTTTCCCCAACACTGGAGACTGAGAGGCGCAGCAGTGAGATGGATGTTGGTCGTGTGAAAGAAGGAGTGCAGAGGGAAGCAGGGAGCCTAAAAAGAGCAGGAGGCCTGAAGCAGATGAATGAGGACCCCCGCGAGCATCCATCTCCTCGGGTCGGTCCATGCTAAATGGCCCGCGGTCTGCAGGTCTGGCGGACCCACGGGGGGCCCGTTCCCCTCGGACCCGTGGCCCTCAGACACCCATGAGATTTGGCCACGGCAGGCCACCGTAGACGAGGCCCACCCCGCCGTTAAACTCAAACCCAGAAAACATCAGAAATCTCTCCGAGAGAGATCAAACCTGAAGCTAATGAGAGCAGACAGCAGCACCGCGGGAGAAACCACTGCATCCACTTACATACGATCAGAAAACACACAGCATTACTGCTCCACATCTGCCCAGATGTGCAGTGAAACAAAGCACACTGGATACTGAAGTTGAGTAGTTCACCCAAAGATGAGCATTTACTGGTGTCATTCCCAACCTTTAGAACTTCCACAGAATATACTTATATAATAAACAATATAAATATCATTGAAAAAGTCAATGGGGTCCAAAACCACACTGAAACATTGTTCAAAATATCCTCTTTCAGGGTGACTAAATGATCCAAGAAAGAGTGATCAACATCACAAATAAAGGGATAGTTCACCTAGAACTATCTAGAGATCTCCAAAATACATAAAGTATAACATAATATAAAAATGAATATCTAATATAAAATATATACTGTATATACAGTCAAAGCTACATTTATTCAGACACCTTCAACATTTCTCACATTATCACAGTTTATTCACTATAGTTTATAACATGGTAATAACATATGAGAAGAACTCGGAGTGAAACTGTCAGAACAAATTGATCTTGATCATGTCAGATAACTTTGATAGAACGGTTGTAATGAATTGGGTTGAATAGCTGTCAGCTGGTAAAGTTAAGAACACAATTAGATCAAACCAAGCTCCACCAAGGACCGAGCAATGCTTCGTTTCGTTCAGTCTGCGGTGTAAAAACATCACATTAGCAATTCCAGAAAAAACACTTACGCTAAACATGATCAGGTCAAAGAGTCTGAATCATTCTTGCTCCTAAAGCTTTACTGGTAGTCCACCACTGTATGGAGAATTTGTGCTTATGTCAGTTTACTTTATTATCTCACTTACATTTATGAACTATAGTGTCCTGCACCCACTAGATACAAAATATCACAAATGATATCTGGTGTCTGACAATTTTTTGGTTTGAGTGTATATACACTGCCGCTCAAAAGCTTGGGATCAGTAAGATTTGTAATGATTTTAAAGAAGTTTCTTCTGCTCATCAAGTCTCTATTTGATCAAAACACAGGTGATGCTTCATATTTTTGGGGGACCTGTGATATTTTTTAGGATACCTTGATTAATAAAAAGTTAAAAAGAGCAGCATTTATTTAAAAAACAAATGTTTTACAATATACAACGCTATTCAAAAGTTTGGGGTCAGCTATTTTTTCTTTGTTTTTTAAAGAAATTAATCATTTTAATTTTAATTAGAGGGATGTGTTAAATGGATAAATGTCATAGTTAAAGACTTCTATTGTTAGAAAAGATTAATATTTTGAACAAATACTGTTCTTTTAAACTTTGTATTCATCAAAGAATCAAAGAAAAATGTCACATGTTCCAAAAAACAATATGAAGCAGCACAATATTTTCAACACTTATAATAAATCAGCATATTATTATGATTTCTGAAGATCATGTGTGTATTGATGAGTAATGATGCTGAAAATACAGCTGTGTATCACAGAAATAAATTACATTTTAAAGTATATTAAAATAGGAAACCATTGTTAGAAATTTCAATAAGATTTCACAATATTACTTTTTTCTTTATTTTTGATCGAATAAATACAGCCTTGATGAACAGAAGAGACTCCCTTTAAAACATTAAAAATCTTACTGATCCCAAACTTTTGATCAGCAGTGTATTCAATCACCGGCCACTTTATTAGGTACATCTGTTCAATTGCTTAGTAACACAAATTGCTAGTCAGCCAATCACATGGCAGCAGCTCAATGCATTTAGGCATCTAGATGTGGTGAAGACGACTCAAACCGAGCATCAGAACGGGGAAGAAAGGGATTTAAGTGACTTGAACGTGGAATGGTTGTTGGTGCCAGACGGGCTGGTCTGAGTATTTCACAAACTGCTGATCTACTGGGATTTTCACACACAACCATCTCTAGGGTTTACAGAGAATGGTCCGGAAAAGAGAAAATATCCAGTGAGCGGCAGATTGATGTCAGAGGTCAGAGGAGAATGGACAGACTGGTTAGAGATGATAGAAAGACAACAGTAACTCAAATAACCACTCGTTACAACCAAGATCTGCAGAATACCATCTCTGAACACACAACACATCGAACCCTGAAGCAGATGGGCTCCAGCAGCAGAAGACCTGTGGTTACATGTGGTTTGTAATTTGCGTATATATAACATTTCTCATATTGTGGTCATATTGTCCACCCGTCCCTTATTTCACCATGAGAAATCTGGTCAGCCAAGCAGTAGAGGAACTTAAATGATGCATTAACAGCCATATTCATCCATAATTTTGGTGTTACAGACTGACAGACACCGTATATATGACACCTGAACTCATGAGGCATCTGAGAAAATGTGTGTGTTTGTGTTTTTCAGCATCAGCATGTGTGCACAGGTGTGTGTGTGAGCGTGTGTGTGTACAGGTGTGCTGTTCTGATAATTAATGGCTGGAGGAGACGCTCACATGCATCAGTTTCCTCCTGCAGAGCTCTGACACGTGTGTATGTGTTTTGGGAAATAACGGTAGGGGATTTAGCTCGAACTGTGTGCGTAAAGGTGGATTAGTTCACCACACACACACACACACACACACACACACACACACACACTCTGCTGTGTCATCACTGCTCCTCGGCAGCAGCTGAGACAGTTCTCTGACCTCTGACCCATGCGCTGCGGGACGCACTCATCACTGCCTCATTACTCAGTGCTGAGCGAATGTGTGTGTGTGTGTGTGTGTGTGTGTGTGTGTGTGTGATGGCATTCCAGAGCAGTGAGAACATTTCATCATCATCTTCTACAGATTTATATATATATATGTGTGTGTGTGTGTGTGTGTGTGTGTGTGTGTGTGTGTGTGTGTGTGTGTGTGTGTGTGTGTGTGTGTGTGATGGCATTCCAGAGCAGTGAGAACATTTCATCATCATCTTCTACAGATTTATATATATATATATATATGTGTGTGTGTGTGTGTGTTGTGTATAATTTTGTGCTGTCAAACGATTAATCGTATCCAAAGTTTTTGTTTACATAATATATGTGTGTGTGCTGTGTATGTTTATTATGTATGTAAATACAAACACATGCATGCATATATTTAAGAAAAATATGTTATGTTTATATATTAAATATATTTATATATAATATAATATATATAAAAATAAATATATAAATGTATATGCATGTAAACATTTCTAAACTATATGTGAGTGTATCTATATATACAAAATTAAAATACACAGTATGCACACATATATTATGTAAAAAAAAATAACTTATTTTGGATGCGATTAATCACTATTAATCGTTTGACAGCACTAATATAAAGTATCTCACAGAAGTCAGTACACCCCTCACATTTTTGTAAATATTTAATTATATCTTTTCATGTGACAACACTGAATAAATGACTATTTGTTACAATGTAAAGTAGTGAGTGTACAGCTTGTATAACAGTGTAAATATGCTGTCCCCTCAAAATAACTCAACACACAGACATTAATGTCTAAACCGCTGGCCACAAAAGTAAGTACACCCCTAAGTGAAATGTCCACATTGGGCCCAATTAGCGATTTTCTCTCCCCGGTGTCATGTGACTCGTTAGTGTTACAAGGTCTCAGGTGTGAATGGGGAGCAGGTGTGTTAAATTTGGTGTTATCGCTCTCACTCTCTCATACTGGTCACTGGAAGTTCAACATGGCACCTCATGGCAAACAACTCTCTGAGGATCTGGAAAAAAGAATTGTTGCTCTACATAAAGATGGCGTAGGCTACAAGAAGATAGCCAAGACCCTGAAACTGAGCTGCAGCAAAAATGCAAGTATGGCCGAGACCATACAGCGGTTTAACAGGACCGGATCCACTCAGAACAGGCCTCGCCATGCTCGACCAAAGAAGTTGAGGGCACGTGCTCAGCGTCATATCCAGAGGTTGTGTTTGGGAAATAGACGTATGAGTGCTGCCAGCATTGCTGCAGAGGATGAAGGGGTGGGTGTATGTGTGGGGGGGGGGGGGGCAGTCTGTTAGTGCTCAGACCATACACCGCACACTGCATCAGATTGGTCTGCATGACTGTCGTCCCAGAAGGAATCCTCTTCTAAAGATGATGCACAAGAAAGCCTGCAAACAGTTTGCTGAAGACAAGCAGACTAAGGACATGGATTACTGGAACCATGTCCTGTGGTTTGATGAGACCAAGATAAACTTATTTTGGTTCAGATGGTTTCAAGAGTGTGTGCGGCAACCAGGTGAGGAGTACAAAGACAAGTGTGTCTTGCCTACAGTCAAGCATGGTGGTGTGAGTGTCATGGTCTGGGGCTGCATGAGTGCTGCCGGCACTGGGGAGCTACAGTTCATCGAGGGAACCATGAATGCCAACATGTACTGTGACATACTGAAGCAGAGCAGGATCCCCTCCCTTCGGAGACTGGGCCGCAGGGCAGTATTCCAACATGGTAATGACCCCAAACACAACTCTATGACGACCACTGCCTTGCTAAAGAAGCTGAGGGTAAAGATGATCTGTGGGGCATCCTCAAATGAAAGGTGAAGGACCGCAAGGTCTCTAAATCCACCACTCCGTATGTGGTCATGGAGGAGTGGAGAGGACTCAACCTGTGAAGTCTGGTGACTCCATGCCAAGAAGGTTAATGCAGTGCTGAAAATAATGGTGCCACATAAAATATTGACACTGGGCCCAATTTGACATTTCACTTAGGGGTGACTTACTTGTGTCCAGCGGTTAGACATTAATGTCTGTGGTGAGTTATTTTGAGGACAGCACATTTACACTGTTATACAAGCTGTACACTCACTACTTTACATTGTAGGAAAGTGTCATTTCTTCAGTGTTGTCATATGGAAATATATAATAAAATATTTACAAAAATATGAGGGGGTGTACTCACTTATGTGAGATACTGTATGTATATATATATGTGTGTGTGTGTGTGTGTGTGTGTGTCATTTGTGTACATAATAATTGTATAATGTAATATATTATTATTGATTAAAATGCTATGCAGTGAGGTCCGGTGACATCAGTGTAACAATACTTCTTGAAAAGAGTATTGTTGTACACTATATCATCTTTTAAATAGTATATAATATGCAGTATGCTAGAATTAAAACATCTCCAGAGCTCTGAAAGAGAGACACTTCTGAGCAATAACACACGACTCTTCACACACCTGAAGACAGAACCATCCAGCATTTTCCCTCAAATCATCAATGATGTGGCCTATGCCACAATCCTCTGTGCTCAGGACACACACCGTCTGTGTGCGATCCGCAGTCAAAAGACGAGCGCTTCACACTCGGAGACAAACACCTCGCAAACGGAGGAAGGAGAGAGGAAATCTACGCCTCTCCTCATCCTGTCTGCATCTCGCCTCATCACACACTCGTCCTCAGACATCCACAGCCTTTTATCTGCGCACTCAAATCCAATGAATAGGTAAATGCCGGGATAAATGAATATTTGTAAACCCATTAAAGTGGAGGTGATGTTAGCGCAGTCTCAAAATAACCGGCAGCATGTGTGTGTATGTGAGAGAGTCCTCACACTGATTTCTGGCTCTCGTCACCTAGCGGAGCTTTAGCACAGGAAGAGGAATTGGATGCAAAGAGACGGCAGGTGAAGAGACACACACACGGGCCTTTTTACAGCGGGGCTTTTAACAAGGGGCAATTAACACTTTGACGTGCAAAAGTACTCGAGCAGACAAGCAGCTAAATATCAGAGAGACATGAGGAGTCGTCTCACACACACACACACACACACACACATGCATAAGTGTAAATCACCGCTTTTTCAAAGAAAAATAGCTTGAGTTAAACATCAAATCATAAACGAGTCGTGAATGTTACAGAAAGCCAAACATAGCGAACGATGCGAGGATCACGACTAAAACAACCTGGTCGCTTCGTGAGAGTCTTCCAGGGTTATTAACGGTAACTGAAACCATATTTTATTCTTTACTGTTTTAACACTTTTGAAGTCGATTTTAAATCTTTTTATTTTATTACTATGAATTTTTTTTTTTTTACATATGTTGTGATTATTTGAATGATGTGATTAGAAATAAAATAAATGTGCTACGAAAAACAATAATAATAATTTGAAAATAAAGAGCAAAAATTAGTTTATGAGAATGATTGAATTTATAAAAATTAAACATGAATACATAATTTAACATGAATATGAGTTAATGAGAAGCTAATAATTAAATAATTAAAATTTAAAGTTAAAGTACATAAAATGAAAATCTAAATGAGAAGATAAAATTGTGATTGATAAAAATAGATTAAATCATACAAATTAAAATTTAATAAATATTTTTTTAAATAATTTTTTTAAATAAACATTACAAATATGAACTATTTTCTATGTAAAATGACTGAACATTTTAAATAAATGTAAAAAAAAAAAAAAAAATTCACTTACTAAAAAAGATTAACATATTTATTTGTTTACCATCATGTCATGTGAACTTTAACTGAAAGCTTTGTTAAATTGTTTAAATATTACCTTAAAATTTAGTTATTTACTATTTTATGCCGATACATGCAAAGCTGTTTTTGCAATTAATTTTATCCTCTGGCTGGTCAACACCATCAGCCAATAAACAGCAGCGTTCACGCATGAAGAGAAACAAGTGGACAGATGTGTGTGTGTGTTCTGTGTGTGTGTGTGTGTGTGTGTGTGTGTGTGTGCGAGAGAGAGAGAGTTTGAGAGAGAGAGAGTTTGTGATGCATTAGTCTGCTGGGGAGACATCTTTGGAATGTGTGTGTGTGTGTGTGTGTGTGTGTGCGTGTGTGTGTGTGTGTAGCCTTCACCCCAAACCAGTAACGCAATCACAGTCTGAAACCCTGCACAGGAAACGGAAACACACAGACAGACACACACACACACACACACACACACATTCCAAAGATGTCTCCCCAGCAGACTAATGCATCACAAACTCTCTCTCTCACACACACACACACACACACACACACACACACACACGCACACAGATGTTTCCATATCAGCTACAGCTGTACTTTCTCTCTCTCTCACACACACACATTGCGTAAATGACATTGTCATGTGACCCATGAGTCCAAACGCCATCTTTACTTCTACACTGCTGTTTGTGTGTGTGTGAGAGTATTATGTTTATTTGTGTTGCTGTAAACTCATTTTCACACTGTAACTCACTTTCATCCACACACACACATA
>CM049834.1:27136244-27151244 GCA_027422435.1 Schizopygopsis pylzovi
AAGAAAAATCAAAAACTCAAAAGCCAAACGACGCTACGCAGAGATGCAATAACTCGAACACGCCACCAATGCCACATTCATTTACAGTTAGACTCTACTATTTCACTGAGAACAATATTTACTTAAAGATGTTTAAGTGATTTATCTAAGGTCTCTTACCTGACAGCCGTGAATGCTGGAGTCCCGTCCGTAAGAATACGACGCCCGCTCCGCTTTACCTGTTTAAAGAGACAGAGATCGGATCATTAGCACATTAATGAATTATTCCTCAATTCAATCTAAAAACAAGCTTCTAAACCTGCAAGAACAAGCCAAAACAAGCAGAACGCAACTGGAACACCTCAGAAATCAGCAGCGGTCGCATGAATTGAGCGGACAGCTGTGGTGAAGCTCTCAAACATCACAAGCTCAGTGTATTACATCGATGAGCTGCACTGGTCTGAGAGAATGAAGATGTTTGACTTGTTTTTTAGTTTTACTGATGTTGCGACTGTTAAGAGAACAAAGAAGCGCGAGGGAACTCGACGACAAGAAGGCCTCTCTTTGGAGGCAAGCAGGCATGTGAAATCTGGTATTAGCAGAATAAAGACCTTCTCAAAGTCTCACAAACACTCGTCTACAGGCTGTTAATTATATAGAGGAAAATGCTTGAATGCGTTCTGCCTTTAGCTGCACTGGGCCGGGCCGGGACCGCCGCCAGACACACACACACGCACACGCACGCACACACACGCACACACACACACACACACACAACACACACGCACACACACACAACACACACAGCACACACACACACACACACACACAACACACACACACACACACACACACACACAACACACACACACACACACACACACACATGCACGCACATGCACACACACGCACACACAGCACGCAGCACACACACACCACACACACCACACACCACGCACCACACACACACACACACACACACACACACACACACACGCACGCACACACACACACACACACACACACACCACACACACACACACACACACACACACACCACACACCACACACACACACAACACACAGCACGCACACACACACACACACACACACCACACACACACACAACAGCACACACACACACACACACACACACACACACACACACACACACACACACACACACGCACCACACACACACACACATGCACACACACGCACACACACACAGAGCAAATATTGTTAAAGTCTTGTGACCTCATCCAGTCATAATCAAATGAGCCCAATTACAGAGTCCTGCTCATGTTCTCCTGTGCTTCTGGTCTGACAGAGCGACCGACCTGAGCTCAGTCTCCGAAACAGCCAAAATGCGTTTTAATGTATGTGACTAGAGGCCTTTTGAATAAAACAACGGTGCTATTCACCACGCTAACTACTAAAGTCATTGCCATACCTCATGAAAATATACCATAGTAACCCTGGAGTAAAACAAAAAACATACTACAGTCATTATTACTCTAAAATCATCATGAATTAAGACAACAATCTCAGCAGCTGTATTTTCTAGACAGGTTATGCATCAAAATCCTGTTTGAGTAAAGACAACAAAGTTATTTACTACTGTAAACCTTCAAACTCTCTCTTTCATTGCACACGGAGTCCGAAATAAATACGACCTCACGTTGTGTCAGTCACGTTTACACACTGCCTCCGAAACTTTACATCCGTCATAAAAACAATTCAGATCAGGTTCGAATTTCTGCGTTTTTCGCATCTATCGCAAGCATTTTGAGAGGAAAGGATGACGAATACGAAAAAAGTGATTAGTGTATAATTAGTGTAAATCTTTGAAGAACCAATTGCTCACACAAATACACCATAATAACAATAGAGTGAAAAACATACTACAGTCATTATGACTCTAAACGCATCAAAAATAAAGAAGCAAGCAACTGTTTTCTAGACGCTTAAGCTTCATAAACCCATTTGAATGAAGAAAACAAAGCCATTAATTACTGTAAACCTTCAAACACTACAATTTAAAGAACTACTCTTCTCTCTCTCTCTCAAAAAGATAAAATACCATAACCACAGAGTAAAACTAAGTACATACTACCATCATTGCACCAGTAAAACCATCATAAACGAAGATCTCAGCAGTTTTATAAACGTCCACATTGAAAAAACATCATGTCAACAGTCCAACTGAAGAAATAAATACTAAAAATGATATCTTCAATTTAGAAATGATACCTCTCAAAAAACATTACCATGGTATCTATAGAGTAAAACAAAGTACATCACTCTAAACTTCTACAAATGAAGACGAACATCTCAGCTGGTCTTGAATAAAATGATTTATGTGTCAAAAGCCTCATTTAATAAATAAAACAAAGGTATTAACTACTGTAAACTCTAATCGCTCAAAAGATAACCACTGAATAAAAAACATCAAAACTCTAGAATCTTCATAAATGGAGATAAATATACGTACAGCAGTTGTGTTTTCTAGACACTTTACATGTCAAAGCCCATCTGAACAAACACAACAAAGCTATTTACTACCGTTAACCTCCAAACACGGTCATTTCTACTCAATCTCTCAACAACTACCAGTGACCATAGAGTACTGTGCACACTACCATCATTATAACTCTACAATCATCAGAAAAGAACATGAAAATATTAGCAGTTGTGTTTTATAAATGAAATCAAATGTGGCAACAGGCCAATTGAATAAAGACACAATGTAAACCTATCCATTAAAAAAAAAAAACACGTATCGTCCCCAAAAATGTCCATTGTGACCATAATTGAAAAAATTGCAACATTTAAGGTCATTGCAAACTGAGTCGAATTTTTGCACGTTAAAAAATAAATACAACCTCACTTTGTGTCAATCACGTTTACACACTGCCTCCGAAACTTTCGTCCGTCATAATTTTTGGGGGATTTTTCTAAAAAATTTAGAAAATCAGGTTCGATTTCTGTGTTTTTCATCTGTAGCAAGCATTTTGAGAGGAAAGTATGAGGAATATGAAAAAACGTAATGTGCAATGACCTTTACAGTTGTACAAATTGATTATGAATGCCATTTTTGCTTTCATTTTTAATGAGAGTGGTGCTAAAGCTCACTTAGCACTGTACTGTTACTGTGGTATTCTGGCAGGAAGAGTACCATGGTGAATTTTTCAGTTTTCTACTATGGTGAATACATGTGCCGAATCACTATAACACAAAGTGAAAGTATAAAACTGTTCCACACACAGGATTCATTGTACTCTGTTGTGATCTGAACATTTACCAGGTGATTCCAGAGCCGATCCTCTCTATACACAGAATACACAAGCTGTGTAGGGCCCCTGGTTCCTCTCAAAGATGCTTTCATTTTAGCTTAGTTTTGAATTCTGCCAGCGGCTATGAAAGCATGAATGATCATTTATTGTAATGCGGTGCTGTTGTCTCTTGCTCGAGACCAAAAAAACCGAGTTGAAATCATAGCGAGCCGCGGAAGAGATACTGTTACGATACTGAGATACTGAGCGTGATTCAGAGCGGACAAATGCGTTTCATTCATTCGTTCTTAACCACTCGACACCCCCCCGGTCGACACAGTTTTACCTAGAAGTCTAGGATCGGCTCTGGTGGCGTCCCAGAACACACTGAATCCTCAAAGGGTCAAACAAGAGGTCACCAACTACCCCATGCATGACCTGCGTCTAAACACCGCATTGATGTGAATCACCATGAATCACTGCGCTCATTTCAATACTGTACATATGATGCACACAGATGCCAAATATCAAAACACATTCCATACACGGACAAATATCACACGTGAATCACATTCAGCGAGATCTGTCCATCTTCTTGTTCTTAGAGTGTTTAACTGTTTCCGAGATCCTGACGTGTTGCTGGACTCAGACACATCTTTATAAATCCTGCTAATCCAAAGGACCGTGGATCTGGAAGTGGGAATGAAATCCGGAAGAGCTGGAATAGGACAGGAATGCCACTCCGGAAAAACACACACATTGAGCACAGATGCTGCATGTGTACGGCTCTCGCTAGCTTTCTTTCTTTTTGCTTTTACATCAGTTTGTTCTTTAGCTTGTTCCAATACAGCAGCTTTGTGAATCAGATTTAACACCATACGTCCATATAGAACAAATCCATACTTAATCTATACTACTTACTAAAGACAAGAAATCATAGATGAATACGGTAAAATAATAGACACTTCCCGATGTAGATGAATCACAGTAAATAAGGACAATTTATTTTGCATTACAACATTTCTGAAATGATATGTTTAAATATGAAGCATCGTCTAATTAAATATGCACTAATGTGCTCAAATTTCCAGAAAATAAATATGAATACTGGATAAAGCCAGATTAAAAAATATTGTTAACATATTAGAGTTAAATGTTTTTATAGAAGGCATTTTGGATTTCTCTTTTTATTACTGCTTAAATAAAAAATATATATAATCGACAAACAGAAAAACGATATTTCCACCATGTTTTTAGGAATATAATGTTATATAAATCAGTGCGAATGATTTCTGAACTAATCCCTCAGTAAAAGCCTTCAGAATATAGAATAAAATACGTTTTGTTTTATGTAAGTTCTGCTGAAGAGCTGATATGTGTTACAATTGAAATCTGATGCAAAAATATAAAGTGTAATAAAATAAACACTTATGTACTTCATCATAAGTCTATCATCTTCATCATCTAAAATCATAAGCACAATCAACAGAGTAACTATAAATACATATGTTTTGAGATTGTTTTTTGCACAAATATATCAACACGTGTATGAGATGTTGACCAATATTGGATGTTTTTCTATTAAATATGCAGCGATCATATTTATTTAATTAAATCACAGCCTTTTTTATGTTTAATAATCACATAAGGTCATATCACAATCCTTGTACTTCCGTCCCCAAATGTAGGACCTCTTCCACATTGATCATGAAGATGTTTTATGGCCTTAAATTTGATCAAACTCCCATTTTAAGACTTGAAACCCATTGGTTTGAATTGTTCGTTCAGTCTGATCCCTCTTTAGCTCGTGTCTTTGTTTCTCCTCTGATATTTGAACACTAATAATATCGTCTTGCTCTGATCTCTGACTCTTAGCCCGGGCTGGTTTCTGAAGTTTCTCTGTGGTTTTGACAGGCTATGAGGGTGTTTTCAGCACACGCATGACAGCCCCTCATTACACGCGCCCCGTGAATAAGTGCTTTTGTTATGGATAATAACTGGCTCATAATCATCAGCTAGTCAAAGACAAACCCGCTCTGACTCACGGACACAGGCAGATTATGGATTATATTCAGAGTTTCTCGGGACCAGCTGCGTATCATCGCTGTCGTTAGTACATGTTATGTGAAATACAGACGTCAGGAAAAACCGCTGAGAAGCACAAACACAAGCTCTTTTGCTTGTTTGGACCCGTAGCTCATTGCGCTAATAAATCGCGTTGACAAAATGAAGATTACGTTCAATCTATCACATCCATCCGACCGAGTTTGGCTCGGCGTAAAAAACACACAGTGGCACATCTTTAGCTTAAACCTCAAAAAAAACATCGATTTGCATTTACAAGTGATCATTACGACACGATTGAGACCGTCTCGCTGCCAAACTGAGATCAAGCAGTAGAATTAACGCAGAAACGTCCGTTATCAGCAGAGCGAAAGGTGCCGCTCATAATCGTCTTCCTCACACACGCAGCCAGATTCATCCGTGCCAGAGTTTTTAAAGAGGGGGGGGACAGAAAGAGACACAAAGAGAGACGGGATAATAAATGTGCTTAACCTTCTGAAACAGTTCATCATAAAAGCGACATGCGATCGACAGTACATGAACATCAGACAGCTGCTCCGTACACGAACACACACATCTTCAGATATAAAGACGGAGCACAGAGATTATCATGTTACAGCCTCTTTAGAAATCACAATATAAAATGTGATTTTCTTCATCTGATGTGCAATAATGGTACATGTCATCACTTTATAATTTTGACAAACTGAAAAAAAAGATAAACAAATCTACTGTAATTTATGATCGTTGCATGGATAAAACGGAAACAATCAATAACAGTATCTATGAAATATATACACATCTGAGAGTTACCTGTTTGGTGCTTGAACACATTTGTTCTAACCTGACCTACACATTTATGTAGTCATAAATAAAAACCATAATAACATATAAAAAGGGGAAAAGGTCAAATGTCATCATTCATGGTGGGTTCAAATTTATTTTGTATTTTTTTAAGAAATAATTTCTGCTCACCAAGGCTGCATTTATTCAACAAAAAAATCCAATAAAACTGGTAAAATTGTGAAATATTATTACAATTTAAAATAATTGTTTTCTATTTGAGAATATAGTAATATGTAATTTATTCCTGTGATGCAATGCTGATTTTTTTCTTCAGTGTCACATGATCCTTCAGAAATTGTTCTAATATGAAGTTGAAAACAGTTGTGCTGCTTCATATTTTGATGGAAAAAACACATTTTTTAAATAGATTTTATTTATTTGATATAACATGTTAAATCAGTCTCTTAAATATTCTCCGTGACTGTCACTTTAGATCAATTTAATGCATCCTTGCAGAGTAAAAATAGCAATTTCTTAACAAAAAAAGTAATTGACCTTAACCCCAGACACACATTAGGCCTGTATTTCCTGAACTAACCTCCACACCTAACCCTAAACAACCCACACTCATTTCATAGACACTATCCTCCGTTGTGAAAGATGGCATCAAGCCTGAAGAGAGAGACACAAAGGTTCAGAGGTTTGAAACACACACACAGTTGCTGCAGCAGAAACACTGATAATGTCACTCGTGCAAAAAAAAAGACATCCGGATCTGTAGAAAACCGGAGGAAGAGACGGCGGCTCTATTAGGCAGCTGAGGGCTGGTTATAATGAACAATAATTTGGAAATGATGTCTCTTGACAGGCAATTTCTTGGAGAAAATTAAGCTACACAATGTTGTGCTCTCCTCATCCCGATGCGGAAAACAAATATGGAACGGCTCCAGCGTGGCAGGGCTTCCTCGGGTTTTAATCCTGTTTGATGCGTGGTCTGCGCTCTCGCCCCGGGGATCTGCAGCGAGCCCGCCCTTCATCTCCGACCCTCCGCAGCACATAAACCCGACCGCAGGCCCACCAAACCCAGCCGAGACCGCAACCGAGAGAGACGCGCTTGAAACACAGCCAAAGCCACGAGCCGCACGCACAACAACCGGCTTTATTCTATTCATCACTGCATAGAAATACTGCCAAAATTAGCCAGATATCCTGACTGACAGCACTGACGACACACTTGATGTGCAACAATCAAATACATACATATTAATGCTTTTGTTTACATTGAAATGAGGGAAAAATTCATTAATCTTAAAGTGCAAAAGAGCATAATATGAAATTAAGAAAAATAATTAATTCTGTATATGAGAATCTTTGCTTTTGATTGAAAGTAAATGCATATAAATAAATCACTAATATATTATGCAATGTAATTCTTGCATAAGCGAATAAGCTAATTACTTATAGCAAAACATCATAAAGACAGAAGAAACCTAATTAATACTCAAACTAGTTTCAGATGCACACAAAGTGACATTTTTCTTATAACCTTACTGAGCGAGAAGCTGTAAGAAACATAAAGCCGCATATGGCACTGACGTCTCTGAGAGCAGGTGCAAAAACAGGACGGACTTCATATTTACTGCCAGAAACAGAGCGATCTGTGAGCGTTTCTGTGCTTTTCTTACTGCGATTGTCTCGGCTGCTGTTTCCAGTAACTAACAGTATCTGACAGCTAATCTAAATATCCCTGGAGTCGCAGTTATACGAGGGGTGTATGATATTAAATTAATATCTGTATCTTAAGAATAAACACAGCTCAGGCCTGCAGACCGACATTTCAATTTTTGACCAAATAATCTTTTTTTTATCACATTATAAATTGATAGAGTATATGCTATATATAGAGAAATTAGAAATATAGAGAAATTAGAAATAGATAGAAAAAAATTATTAGGCTATCAAATATTTTACACTTTCAAATTACAATTTCAGTGTTAAAAATTAATTACACTAAGTGGTTTTAAAAAGAAAATTGTTCTTGTACACAAAGATAATGTGTTTTTCTTTGTCTGGGTCAAATGTTAAATAATCTACAATCTTGTGAATGAAGAAAGCTTCACAATATAATTTGCATCATCATGTTGGGTTATGTTTTTATTAAGCTTGATTTATTTTTACACTCATAAAAGTCACATGCATAACCGGACTGGGTTATTTTTTCGGATGCGGTGTAGTGTTTACGCCTGATTCCAGCGGGCTGAAGGAGCTCCTGACACGCAGCACATTTCCGATGTGAAAAAGCCCAAATGCATTTAGCAGCTCATCAGCTTAAAACAGTTTCAGTGAGGTTTGACGAGGAAAAAAGACAAGGTAGCGTGTTTTGGAAGACGAGCCGGAGTGCTGCGGCGTCTCTGATAGAATTATGAAAGTGAAGCTGGCACACGGGCGACTCCGGAGAGCCCTGATTGGTCAAGGTCGAGGTTCGGGGGTTGGACGTGCCACTGTGTTCTCGTGCCAAGTTCATCTTTAAAGAAGCGCTCAAAGAGCTTTTCATGTCTCCAAGCCAAAACTTACACAAAAACCCTTTAACGCCACACACACACACTCCGCGGGTTCGAACGCACGGGATATTATAAGATCCGAAAGCGCTCGGGAGTGGGAGTCTAAATGTGTACAGAGTCTAAACAGACACCTTCTCTAACCTCAAAACCACATAATTAGACTTGTCATCACGTCCATTCGAGTTCAATGAGGCTGCGTGGAAACGCAAACCAAGGATAATTATTTAAAACATGGGGAAGGGTTAAAAAAAGCCCGTCGCTTGTGGGGGAGGCCATACGGACATGAATCACTCGTACTAATACAACAGTTTCCATGACATCAGTGGGCACCGGGCCAGCGTGCCAACAAAGTCTGAAAGGTACAGAAGGAGAAGGCACGGATCTGCGGGGAGCCGGCGACGAAAACAAAACAACACACACACACACACACACACACACACACACACACACACACACACACACACACGCACAACGCCCTAAACACATTGTCCTCCTTTGCTCTTTACGCCGCATCAAAAATTAATTTTGCACGTTGGCGCGACCCGTTGAGATTTTGGCTCGGGGAAACCGAAGCTGATGCGCTATCGATAGTCAATCGAGGGGCATTAAAATTCACCGTGCCGGCGGGGAGCCATGCACTTGTTAGGTTCCTCTGAAAGCGCTTGATTGCATTCTAGGCAGAGACCCCCATGCAAAACAGCCCTCATTAAACTCCCCCCGACCCGTACGCAGATCAATATAATCACCAAACCCTAAAACATCACCGAGCACCTTCCAGGGGGGCGCTTGGCAATCGCACCTGAGTTTGTCGGTGGCGTTCAGGGGTTGCGTCGCATTGAATACATTTGGCAATTTGGCACGTTCAGCGCGGTGAAAAATTAACCTCAGCCGCTGTTACAGTTTTGGCATTAGTTATAAAGTTGAACAATTATGTGCGAGCGGAAAAGTTGGAAGCGGATCGGTGTGCGTGTGCGTCCGCTGGTGAAATGCGGCAGACACTGCAGATTTTTTGTTGGCTCGGTGACAGCGTTTGCAGAGCCAAAGCCCCGTGGCAAACGGGAGCGATCGAAGAGCTGCGGATACTCTCGTATTGGTGCCTCTGTAAATCTCATAATCAACATCAGCGCCTGTCCTCTTTTGTCTCCTACTTCTCGTGTCTTTTGTTTTAACACAAAGACGCCGCGTTTTTCTAGTTCCTCTTTGTTTTGAAGGATTTGTTGCGTGATTCCACACAATGAGAACGCGGGGCTTGTTTTTGTCGAGCCTAAAAACCAAAACAGTGTTTCTGAGTTGTATTTATAAACGGAATAAAACACAAAACCGAAGCGGCGGTGGGGATTACTTATGCCGACAATAAAATACATCACAGATCACAAGACAATTTAGCCGAACAATGAACAAAGGAACGTCTCGCTAAAGCTCGCCATCTTACTTTGTGCAAAAGACGCTTAGATGCTCTTAAAATTCACATCTGCACCGTATGAGAAAGACACACAGAAAGGGATCCGAGCCGCACGCACAACAACCGGCTTTATTCTATTCATCACTGCATAGAAATACTGCCAAAATTAGCCAGATATCCTGACTGACAGCACCGACGACACATTTGATGTGCAACAATCAAATGCATACATATTAATGCTTTTGTTTACATTGAAATGAGGGAAAAATTCATTAATCTTAAAGTGCAAAAGAGCATAATATGAAATTAAGAAAAATAATTAATTCTGTATATGAGAATCTTTGCTTTTGATTGAATGTAAATGTATATAAATAAATAACTGGGATATTATGCAATGTAATTCTTGCATAAGCGACTAATTACTTATAGCAAAACATCATAAAGACAGAAGAAACCTAATTAATACTCAAACTAGTTTCAGATGCACACAAAGTGAGATTTTTCTTATAACCTTACTGAGCGAGAAGCTGTAAGAAACATAAAGCCGCATATGGCACTGACGTCTCTGAGAGCAGGTGCAAAAACAGGACGGACTTCATATTTACTGCCAGAAAAAGAGCGATCTGTGAGCGTTTCTGTGCTTTTCTTACTGCGATTGTCTCGGCTGCTTTTCCAGTAACTAACAGTATCTGACAGCTAATCGAAATATTCCTGGAGTCGCAGTTATACGAGGGGTGTATGATATTAAATTAATATCTGTATCTTAAGAATAAACACAGCTCAGGCCTGCAGGCCGACATTTCAATTTTTGACCAAATAATCTTTTTTTTTTTTTTGGAAATCACATTATAAATTGATAGAGTATATGCTATATAGAGAGAAATTAGAAATATAGAGAAATTAGAAATAGATAGAAAAAAAGTATTAGGCCATCAAATATTTTACACTTTCAAATTACAATTTCAGTGTTAAAAATTAATTACACTAAGTGGTTTTAAAAAGAAAATTGTTCTTGTACACAAAGATAATGTGTTTTTCTTTGTCTGGGTCAAATGTTAAATACTCTACAATCTTGTGAATGAAGAAAGCTTCACAATATAATTTGCATCATCATGTTGGGTTATGTTTTTATTAAGCTTGATTTATTTTTACACTCATAAAAGCCACATGCATAACCGGACTGGGTTATTTTTTCGGATGCGGTGTAGTGTTTACGCCTGATTCCAGCGGGCTGAAGGAGCTCCTGACACGCAGCACATTTCCCATGTGAAAAAGCCCAAATGCATTTAGCAGCTCATCAGCTTAAAACAGTTTCAGTGAGGTTTGACGAGGAAAAAAGACAAGGTAGCGTGTTTTGGAAGACGAGCCGGAGTGCTGCGGCGTCTCTGATAGAATTATGAAAGTGAAGCTGGCACACGGGCGACTCCGGAGAGCCCTGATTGGTCAAGGTCGAGGTTCGGGGGTTGGACGTGCCACTGTGTTCTCGTGCCAAGTTCATCTTTAAAGAAGCGCTCAAAGAGCTTTTCATGTCTCCAAGCCAAAACTTACACAAAAACCCTTTAACGCCACACACACACACTGCGCGGGTTCGAACGCACGGGATATTATAAGATCCGAAAGCGCTCGGGAGTGGGAGTCTAAATGTGTACAGCGTCTAAACAGACACCTTCTCTAACCTCAAAACCACATAATTAGACTTGTCATCACGTCCATTCGAGTTCAATGAGGCTGCGTGGAAACGCAAACCAAGGATAATTATTTAAAACATGGGGAAGGGTTAAAAAAAGCCCGTCGCTTGTGGGGGAGGCCATACGGACATGAATCACTCGTACTAATACAACAGTTTCCATGACATCAGTGGGCACCGGGCCAGCGTGCCAACAAAGTCTGAAAGGTACAGAAGGAGAAGGCACGGATCTGCGGGGAGCCGGCGACGAAAACAACACACACACACACACACACACACACACACACACACACACACACACACACACACACACACACACACACACACACACACACACACACACACAGCACCACTAAACACATTGTCCTCCTTTGCTCTTTATGCCGCATCAAAATTAATTTTGCACGTCGTTTCGTGGCGCGACCCGTTGAGATTTTGGCTCGGGGAAACCGAAGCTGATGCGCTATCGATAGTCAATCGAGGGGCATTAAAATTCACCGTGCCGGCGGGGAGCCATGCACTTGTTAGGTTCCTCTGAAAGCGCTTGATTGCATTCTAGGCAGAGACCCCCATGCAAAACAGCCCTCATTATACTCCCCCCGACCCGTACGCAGATCAATATAATCACCAAACCCTAAAACATCACCGAGCACCTTCCAGGGGGGCGCTTGGCAATCGCACCTGAGTTTGTCGGTGGCGTTCAGGGGTTGCGTCGCTTTGAATACATTTGGCATTTTGGCACGTTCAGCGCGGTGAAAAATTAACCTCAGCCGCTGTTACAGTTTTGGCATTAGTTATAAAGTTGAACAATTATGTGCGAGCGGAAAAGTTGGAAGCGGATCGGTGTGCGTGTGCGTCCGCTGGTGAAATGCGGCAGACACTGCAGATTTTTTGTTGGCTCCGTGACAGCGTTTGCAGAGCCAAAGCCCCGTGGCAAACGGGAGCGATCGAAGAGCTGCGGATACTCTCGTATTGGTGCCTCTGTAAATCTCATAATCAACATCAGCGCCTGTCCTCTTTTGTCTCCTACTTCTCGTGTCTTTTGTTTTAACACAAAGACGCCGCGTTTTTCTAGTTCCTCTTTGTTTTGAAGGATTTGTTGCGTGATTCCACACAATGAGAACGCGGGGCTTGTTTTTGTCGAGCCTAAAAACCAAAACAGTGTTTCTGAGTTGTATTTATATACGGAATAAAACACAAAACCGAAGCGGCGGTGGGGATTACTTATGCCGACAATAAAATACATCACAGATCACAAGACAATTTAGCCGAACAATGAACAAAGGAACGTCTCGCTAAAGCTCGCCATCTTACTTTGTGCAAAAGACGCTTAGATGCTCTTAAAATTCACATCTGCACCGTATGAGAAAGACACACAGAAAGGGATCCGAGCCAAATGGGAACGTTCGACAGGGCTTAGCTGATAACTCGTCATTTGCATGGCTTTACGAGGGGAAAGCCGCTGTTTGTGTGGATATTTGAAGTGCGGAGACGAGCGCACAGGTCGAGAGCTGTTGTTCGTACCGTGCACCTCTTTTTTGGAAAGAGTGCATCGACTCTGTCAGAACAATTACCGTCGTTAAACGCCGGTGACAGAAGGTGAAACGCAGTTCGACCGTGCTTTGATACGATAAGGCTCATCTCCTCATCTCACAGCAAACGTCTGAAAACATGTCCTTCTCCGTCTGAATTAAAACATCACCTCGTTTTTATATGTGTCCTCCAGAGCTCGAGGAGCATGTTTCTTGCCAAAGTGTGTTTTAAGCAAACAGAAGTGAAATACTGTATTCTGGACGCCGTACAGAAGCGCTAACAGACATTGGAAACGTTACATTAAATGAAATAAAAAGCTTCAATAGCACCCAAAGGCTTCAGAGCAGTTATAAAAGCAAATCACAGATTTGAAAAAGCTTGTTTAATAGCCTGTAATAGACTTAAGCTAATAAAAAAATGTCCTTTTGAATTGATTTTTAGCCCCTGAGGTGATCTGGCTGGAAAATAAAACGCAGTCCGGTTCAGAAACACACTCTGATAATTATGGCATGAATGAATAATAAAAGCCTGAAAAGCATGGTGGGAGAGCGATACATTCACTGCTGAATTACAACACGCTGGAGGAACGCCTGCAGCTCAATCTGACAACTTTTCTGAAAGTTTTGATTAAACACAGCCAGTGCAGGTGAAACATCTGCATTTAATGTGTGAAAACGTGGATATAATAACCCATGACATCAGAAGAGAGGACTATTCATTCATGTCTAGCTGAGACTAATATATTTTAATAAAAACAACAAACAAAGTAATGATAAAATATTAACAAGTGTTTTTTTTTAAATCAACAAATTTATGTTAATATTATATTATTGTGTGCGAGTTTGTGCTTAAATTAAATATATACATTTATTTAAATTAATATTCAATTAAATATGAACACATACATTTATTATATGATATTGTTTTTTGTTTACATTTATATTTTACTTATATAATAGTTAAGTTACACTTACTTAAATGTATTTTTTTTATTAATTCATTTATTTATCGCAGCTAGACATGAACTAATCGAGACAGAGAGACAGAGAGAGAGAGAGGGGGAGAGAGAGAGAGAGAGAGAGAGAGAGAGAGAGAGACAGAGAGAGAGAGAGGGGGAGAGAGTGAGAGAGAGTTTGAGTTCAGGTGTTTTTCCTGAGGTCTGGAACACAGGACTCATCTCTCCTATCTTTAAAAGTGGAGACAAAACAGATCCTAATAACTACAGAGGGATATGTGTAACCAGTAATTTGGCAAAAGTATTTTGCTCAATAATAAATTCTCGGATTTCATCTTTCTTAGAGCAGCACAATGTCATCAGCAAATCTCAAATTGGCTTCCTACCTAAACATCGAACCACTGACCATATTCACACGCTACACACATTAATAAATGAACATGTACACCTAAAGAAAGAGGGGAAAATATTTGCATGCTTCATAGATTTTAAGAAGGCTTTTGACTCCATTTGGCATAATGGGTTGTTTTATAAAATCATTCAAAGTGGCATAGGGGGTAAAATATATGACTTAATTAAAAACATGTATAACCAAAATAAATGTGCAGTTAAAATTGGACAGCAAAGGACAGACTATTTTTCTCAAGAGCGAGGTGTGAGACAGGGCTGCTGCCTCAGCCCTACTTTATTTAACATATATATAAATGAATTGGCAGACTACTGGACCAATCAGAACAAGTTACCGTCGTTAAACCGGT
>CM049834.1:27156244-27168744 GCA_027422435.1 Schizopygopsis pylzovi
AAGGTACTAATACGTACCTATTATTATTATTATTTTAAATACTTAAAAAAATATATTTTACAGACTTTAATTCACTAATGTTAACAAATGTAACATTTCTCTGTCCTTCTGTTCTCATGCTTTGGCCTTGACGTGCGATTGAAAGATGCTCTCCTGTCAGCGCGTCTCAAACATCAGCCGCTTCACACTACCTGTATACGTGACCTCGAGGGTACGTATTACTACTCCTGGAGAGTACTGGGATAGCGTACCGTGTGTAGTGTATTGTTATTTGTAATACTGTAAAAATATGTGTTGTGTACAGATGTGAATTCACTAATGTGTAACAAATGTAACATGTTCTGTGTGCCTGTGTGTGTGTCATGCTTTGTGCCTGTGACGTGTGCGATTGAAAGATGCTCGTGCTGTCAGCGGTGTCAACATCAGCCGCTGTGCACACTGAGACGTGACGTGCGTAGCGAGACATCTGGAGAGTTGGGAAGCACACGTGTGTGTGTGTGTGTGTGTGTGTGTGTGTGTGTGTGTGTGTGTGTGTATGTGTGTGTGTGTGTGTGTGTGTGTGTGTGTGTGTGTGTGTCTGTGTGTGCGTGTGTGTGTGTGCGTGCGTGTGTGTGTGCGTGCGTGCGTGCGTGCGTGCGTGTGAGTGTATGCGTGCGTGTGTGTGTGTGCGTGTGTGCGCGTGTGTGTGTGTGTGTGTGTGTATTTCTGTGTCATGTTGACAGGCGCTCAAAGGTGTAAATCTCTGTGTTCCCTGCGGAAACTAAACGTGTGGAGACGCTCTTCAATAACAACATCTCACGATCGTACAGCTGTCCTCAACTCCAGGAGTCTTCTAGAATCAATCCAGCCTGAGCTTCACTGGAAGCGCGCTGATGATTCCCAACAATTACAGGGGTGTTACACCTGCACTACTTTAATACTTACATTTACACTTAAAGTTACTTTTGAATATATACATTTTTATTTTAAATGTGCAAATAATCATTTTAAATAAAAAGTACACACATATATATATAACTGTAGCATATAGTATTTTTTTTTTATAAATTATTGGAAAAAAAAATATTGTTAAAAATGATCAAATAAAGTAAAAAGGTTATTTTATATTTTTTAATATTATAAATAACACTTTTTAAAAATACGTTTTTAATTATTAAAAAAATTAATTTAACTTAATTGTAGCTATGATTAAAAATGATAATTTAGTAAATTTGCAATTAGATTTAGTTAAATGTAGTTTATATACTATATATATATATATATATATATATATATATATATATAATGTAGTTTATATAGGCCTATATATATATATATATTTATTTAAATCATAACAAATGTTTTATTTATTATTTTAAATATTCTACAGAATTACTAAATACACACATTTTACAAATAAATAGTTTTTAATTACTAATCAATTGAACTAAATTTCAGTTCTAAAGTAAAATGATTTTTTAGTAAAACTACAATCAATCACTGAACAATCAGCAGTGAGATTAAAACTAGACTTTGACAGTAAAAATGAATAGAAGATTTATTAGAAATAAAACAGATCTTTAAAGAAATCCATGAATGTTTTGGGCTGTTTTACAATATCAATAATTTGGCACATTATGGGCCTCAATCATGAAGGGCCTCAATACTTCCAGCATAAATAATTGATAAAAACATCATTTTTTGTGTAAATCTACATAAACTCATTTTGTGTGGTAATCGACAGCAGGCCGTAGACTCTGTGAGCAGGTTTGAGTATTTAACCCGGAATAATGTTCAGGTCAAAGCCGTCGAGAAACTGACCGCTATTGACCCGCTCCTGTCCGACGCAAGCGCTTCTGACAGCAGCCGCTCGAGGGCCGCCGAGGATGCTGGGTAAATCTGAGAGTCACGCGGGTCAGCGTCTCCAGGCGAATCGTTCGCGCGGCGCCTCACGATCCTTCATACAGCCGCCCGCAGACGAGCCGTTAGCGCTTACAGCTAAAATCTGCTTCCAGATCCATCCATTACAGCTGACAAGTTAAATGTTCCATGCGACACCATATGGCATCAGAGCAGGAGACTTCATACAGGAGCGAACCCGGAGAATGCATCACAATTAAGGTGTTTGGCTGCAGTCGGGATACTGTCTCCAAGCCCGCATCACTTCCTCCAGCTTCTGTCTTCCCCTCATCCTCGCACACTTATCTGTGCGTTTGTTTGCTTTAATTGATAGTCCTGCCTGATGTACAGCACAAAAAACTACAAAAATCCACATGCCACACAGCATCCGCAAAAGCAGTTACTGTTGCTATGATAAAAACAACCACCAGCATAAAAAGACATTAAAATGACGGATTCTTCAACTTCTAAATTAGTTTCCTAAACAAACAATGAGACAGGACAGCAGCCAATCAGAACACATTCCATGTTCAATATGCAGTTGTCTGGGCCAATGCGATTGCACTGTGGGCGGAGCTACCGAGTGCGAAACGAGATAAATAGAAATCAAGCAAAATGTCCTGACTTTTATCACTTGTTGCAGCACTATTTGAAGGTGATATTGAAATAAAAAAACTAATAAAATAATTAGTAGGTATTTAAAAAATTTTGATTGTATAAATGAAAGAGTATAAATGAAATACAATTATTATATGCTTATTATAAAAAATGGATTCTATAACTTGAAGTATATAATATAATATGATATATAATATAAGATCGTTTTTATTTTTTTCTGCGCTGAAATTATGACATCACAAAAATAAATAAATAAGCATCTATCTATCGGTCCATGAGCTATCCATCCATCCATCCATCCATCTGACTGTCTATCCATCCATCCATCCATCCATCCATCCATCCATCCATCATCCATCCATCTGACTGTCTATCCATCCATCCATCCATCCATCCATCCATCCATCCATCCATCCATCCATCCATCTATCCATCCATCCATCCATCCATCCATCCATCCATCCATCCATTCATCCATCCATCCATCTGACTGTCCATCCATCCATCCATCTATCCATCCATCCATCCATCCATCCATCCATCCATCCATCCATCCATCCATCCATCCATCCATCCATCCATCCATCCATCCATCTGACTGTCTATCCATCCATCCATCCATCCATCCATCCATCCATCCATCCATCCATCCATCCATCCATCCATCCATCCATCCATCCATCCATCTGACTGTCCATCCATCCATCCATCCATCCATCCATCCATCCATCTGACTGTCTATCCATCCATCCATCCATCCATCCATCCATCCATCCATCCATCCATCCATCCATCCATCCATCCATCCATCCATCCATCCATCCATCCATCCATCCATCCATCCATCCATCCATCCATCCATCCATCCATCCATCCATCCATCCATCCATCCATCCATCATAAATAATAAAAGCGTTTAGCTTTGCATGTTGTGTTTGTGTTTGCATGTGTTCTGTCTTTGCCTGACACCACTTGTACACATTGAATTAATTTCTCTAGAGTACTGTAATTCTATTACAACTCTGCAATAATTTCATTTTCTGACGGCAAGCAGCATATTCTTGCTTGTTGTAAGCTTGCCAGAGAGACAGTCCAATAAATAATGAAAATAATCTTTCTGTGCTGTGCCTGTGATATCTTCATCTGCTGCGTGTTTCTGTCCGGGTTCGACTGAAGCAGTCACATGATCAGGTCTGTCTGATACACTGCGTGCCAGATATCATACCAAACATGTGAGATATTACAGCAAAAGATCTACTTCATTCAACATATCTGTCTGGAGAATGATGTTAAGATAATATAGACTTTACCTTATACCATAATACAAAAATAGAATATTACACAAATCTTAACATTACAACATCTAATCAAAATGCACAAAAGGAGTGAATAAAATTAAACATTTTATTTTTGTTGTTGTGTCTTTTTATATGTAGATTTTATAGTTTTTTATATTTATAGTTTTATTTATTATTATTTTGGTTATTTTAGTACATTAAGTCACTAAAATTAAATGAAAATACTTTTTTGTAATATTTCATTTGAGTTTACAATTATTCTATTTTAAGTGTTTTTAGCTTATTTTTATTTATTTTACTATCATTTTAATTTGGTAAAAGTTCGAATTTTTATATTTTCCATTTGTATTTAAGTTATAGTAATTTTGTTGTGTGATTTGTCTTTTTTAAATACAAATAAAATATATATTTTTATTTTTTATTTAATTTCAGCTGATGTTTATTTTAATCCAAGCAACATTTTTAATAGTTTTAAAATTTGGTTTATTGAACTATAATAACCCTGAATCTAAAACACAAAGAAAACAAAACAAAAAACTCCCACTAATCTAACTAAACTAACTAACCCTCACAGTCTAGCTAAGCACAACTATATATATATATATATATACATAAACTAGAATTTTACACAGAAAACAGTGGTGGTGCTTGTATGAGTAAACCTCTCCACCATGATGCTAAATGCCTGAAAACCTGTCCTAAAGTGTGTCTAAATGTAATCCAGCACTATTGGTCTTTATATATGACTCTAGATGTGGGATTTGTCCTGTTCACGGTCTTCGATCAGCTTTCTGGAATCAGTGCGTCTCGTTCAGACGGATTATTCTGTGTCTGTATCGACACCTGAGAAGCTTTGACTCAGACCACACACTAAATGAAACACCTGAAAGCCTGATATAATTAAAGAGGATGAGAAAACGTGTATTAAACTAATCAAGGGCATGGAATATAATGAGCCTCACACCTCCGCTCAGCACCAGGGGCTTATGGGTAAAAACAGCCGCTGAACAGCTGGAGAGAGATAATGAGACGCAGAAAGCTAACCTACTTCCTGTTTGACGGCGTTACACAACACGCGCGCTTCTCTGAAAAAGAGACGTTTAACAGGGTTTCAAGGTCGAATACTTGATCACACGTCTTGACATCCAGAAACGCCCTCGTTTTACCCCGGCGAGGGGGGAGGTCAATGGTCGCGGCCCTTCTCTTGTCCAGTCGGCGCGGGTTAATGCGACGGCAGAAGGGTCATCGTTCAAAAGAGCCGCGTGTCAATCCGCTGTGGCAGAGCTGCTGCTGCGGCGGCCATCTTGGCTCAAAGCTGGCACACGACCAGAGCAGAAACATGATTAACACCCGCGTGAACTGAGAGAAAGAGAGAGATCTACGAGTAAAGAAAGCAGATCTTTTATTTACACGCTCTCAGGTCCAGAGGACATGATTCACACACCAACTGCAAATAAGAGCAGCACAAACACACAAACATTCAGATCCTCAAAACATCCACAGTCAACTCGTAGCTGTATAAGAAGTGAAGTAAATATAGCAAAACAAAGACATTAAACTATAGCTTCAGAGTTTATACATCAAGAGAGTCTGACAGTGACTCACAATCTGATGTATTATTAGAGCCAAAACCACACACACACATTTCAAGAGGAAACATCTGCTACACACACTCACACGCACACACACACATACACAAACACTCATAGACACACACACACACACACACACACACATACACAAACACTCATAGACACACACACACACACACACACACAAACACAAACACACACACACACACACACACACACACACATACACAAACACTCATAGACACACACACACACACACACACACACATACACAAACACTCAACACACACACACACACACACACACAACTACACAAACACTCATAGACACACACACACACACACACACACACACACAACACAAACACTCATAGACACCACCACACACACACACACACACAACACAAACATCATACACACACACTCACACACACACACACACACACACCACACACACACACACACACACACACACACACACACACACAACACTCACACACACACACACACACACACACACAAACACTCACACACACACACACACACACACACACCACACACTCACACACACAACACCAACACACACACTACACACACACACACACACACACACACACACACACACACACACACACACTCACACACACACACACACACACACACACACAACCACACACACACATACACACACCACACACACACACACACACACACAACACACACACTCACGAGTACAGAGATGCTCACTGAGATGCACAAACATAACCTGCCTGTATATCTATCCACCTGACTCTCTCTCTCTCGCTCTATCAATCTGACTGTCTATCCATCCATCCATCTATGATCTAACGTGTCTCCTTTAAAGTTTCAGGAATGTCTCAAACCGTGCTCAGACAGATTTATCGAGATCAATCAAAAGTCAGAGATCTCACGATGCACTCAAACCTTTAACAGCCAACGATCGGAGCTGCTCCACATTCATTCTATAATGACTAGTGACTCATTTTCACTATTTGAATACATTTTAGTAGAACTAAAAGAAACTAGAGATATCACAATGAAACACCTCTCCTGAGATATAAAGCAGTGCTAATATTCTCCCCATAAACACACATTCCAGGGTCTCTGTCAGGGATTGGTGATGAACGACAGTAATATTTCTCTCAGCTGCGCGGGACGGATCAGCACAGAGGGCAGAGACACGCTGGCAATGCCCACGGGCACCGCTGCATCTCGCCACGCGTTCTCTCTCCATCTCCGTTTGTCTCTCGTGCCAATATTATAGAAGGAACATCAGCAGGCCGAAAGAAAGACATCACAAACTCTACACTAAATCTTATGCAGGTTTTTTTATTCTACGTTTAGAATTAAAACCAAAATAAAATAAAAACGTAAAACTAATGAAAAACACATTTTTTGATGCAGTAATGTCACATAGTAATATTAGAAATATAGTAATTATATATGCAACATAGAAATGATGATTAAATAAGTTCATTCTAAAATATTAAACAGTGAACTTTGTTTATGACAAAGACATCAAATATTATTTTATACCTGTAAGTGGATAATATTATTTAGAATATGATATCATATTTATTTGAAATGTATATCTAATAATGACAATTATTTGCTAATAATGTTGTTTATAACATTTACACATAATTAACATTAGAATTTGCTAATCATATATTCATATTTTTAGCTCACAATTGTGCAAATAACTGCACAAAATCTGACACGTTTTGAATACTGTATGCAAACGTCTGCTCGATGCACTTGTGTTTTCCAGCGCACACACAAACACACACACAAACCGTGAGCCGCTGTGTTGCGTGAGGATTTAGTGTACGTGGTGTGTGTGTGATGCCAGGCATGAGAGATGTTGTGTGGCATCTGTGCCAGTTTGGCCGTGGCAGACGTTACACACAGAACAAAAGAGCAGGCGGCTCGGCCCGTTTCACTGCAACCGAACACAGCACTTTATATCAAGCAGTTCACTGCATCAACCTACAAATAAAGAGAGAGACTTCAATCTCAATATAGAAGCTAATAGTCATTAACACTGGAGGAAAAAGCCTAGTGTCACCTTATCAAGATGGATTTAGCAAAATGAAGCAAACCCGGCGTCTGACATCATGCTGAGTTCAGAGAAACGCGAGTCTGGAATAAACTTTTGTGCATTTTTATCTGTATTTATTCAAGGGCCAACACTGCCGCCACCATGCAAATGCTTATTTGATTCTTTTGTCATTCAAATGAAGCACTAAATTAAATACAGACACATAAACACTCGAGTGGCTTAAAAACCCCGAACGCCAGGACTGCAGATTTGAGCTCAAACAAATCCAGCACTGTCCCAAACCCCACGCCGTCCCAAACCCTCTTTTCTACGGCCCGTGGAGAGAGAGAGAGACAGACAGCATAGGTGAAGGTCTCTGAATGTCTCTCTGCGGGTTCACTCGTGTCCTGCAGGATTTGCCGTGACTCTTTCTTTCAGGAGCGGGATAAGATCCTGACACAGCGCGTCTCTTTTTCTTTAGCCGGCAGGATTAGTGGAAACACTCCCCTCACGACAGGATGCAAATAACCTTTCACTTCAAAAAGCACACGGAGCGGCCAACTTTTCCACGTCTGTCACCTCGGAGCACACGCGGCGGCTTTAGGCTCCACGAAAGCGCGATGAATGGAAAATGCCGACACTAGTGCACTTGAATTTCCCGCAATTCTATTGTGCTGAAAGCACTGATTCAACACATCCAGATTGTTCTTAAGTGCTGCATGCGCCCGAAAAACTGTGACCACAGATGTTGGGTTTTAATGGCAAGAACATTTTGAGTTTGAATTAATAATAATACACAAGAATAAACTTTCATTTTTAAGATAGCATCTATGTTCAGAATGGAATGAAGAACAGTACACAGTGCACACTGCAGGAGCGTGCAAAAATAATCTTTTCAAACGGTGTTTTAAACTGTAGAGTACATTAGAACACTATATTGTTTTAAATAATAGAAAACAGTAGAATTTACATTGTTTCAAACAAACTGCAGAATGTAACAATGTTATAGAACACCGCAGTATGCAACATTGTTTCAAACAGTAGAATTCAATAGAATGCTACATTGAATTTGACATTATTTTAAAAAGTAGAATAAAATAGAATGCTACATTGAATTTGACATTATTTTAAAAAGTAGAATAAAATAGAATGCTACATTGAATTTGACATCACTTTAAAATGCAGAATATAATAGAATGCTACATTGAATTTTACATTATTTTAAAAAGTAGAATAAAATAGAATGCTACATTGTTTTAAAATGCAGAATATAATAGAATGCTACATTGAATGTTACATTACTTTAAAATGCAGAATATAATAGAATGCTACATTGAATGTTACATCACTTTAAAATGCAGAATATAATAGAATGCTACATTGAATGTTACATCACTTTAAAATGCAGAATATAATAGAATGCTACATTGTTTTAAAATGCAGAATATAATAGAATGCTACATTGAATGTTACATCACTTTAAAATGCAGAATATAATAGAATGCTACATTGTTTTAAAATGCAGAATATAATAGAATGCTACATTGTTTTAAAATGCAGAATATAATAGAATGCTACATTGTTTTAAACTGTAGAACACAACAGAATGCTACACTGTCATGTAGCATGACCTCAGAAATAAATAGCATTTCAGATGATTAGTGTGCTATTCTGAATATGTCCATTATTTACATTAAATGCAGGTGTAATATTTCACCTCTTGCCTCATCACATCCACTTGACCTGGTTAAGAAAATCAAAGAAAGGAAAAGGAATTAGTTTCTTTGTCTCTAATGAAACTTGAAGTCAAACGGAGCCGGAGGATGAGATCGTCACGTCAGTCTGTCGTATCCCACGGTCGAGATTAACACACTTCTCTCTCTCTCTCTCTCTCTCACGGAGAGCTTCCCCACCGGGATCTGTTCATTTACCGCTTATTGTTTCGTGTTTTACTCGCTTATGCTGCTTTTCTGGGTTTTTAATGCACAGGATTAACAGAAATGTGACAAATTCAGGTCACGACCCTCCTGAAGGAAACGAACGCCATTGGTCTGTGTGTGTGTGTGTGTGTGTGTGTGTGTGTGTGTGTGTGTGTGTGTGTGTGTGTTGTGTGTGTGTGTGTGTGTGTGTGTGTGTGCGTGCGTTCTGCTCATTTCTGCGGTATACATGTGATTATTGTATACATGAAAAACTATGCTGTGCAGCATATGACAGTATCCCACAATGCAATGCTCTCAACCTCCCATTTCTAGGGTGTAGAGTATAATAGAATGCTACATAGTTTCAATCTGAAAAATATTACAGAAGGCTACATTGCTTCAAAATGTGAAATTCAGTTGAACACTACATTGATTTAAACTGTTGAATTGCAACATTGTTTTTGTAGAACTGTGTAAATCCACAGAATGTTACATTGTTTCATATTGTAGAACTCTATCAACAAAAAATTAAGATTTGAGATAAAGAGTTACATTATTCCAACATGTATAGATTCCAAATAAATATTTATGTCATGCATCTGAATTAAGCATGAAACATTGATGAAGTCATGTGACATCATGCATACTGCATACATGCAGTGCACAGTGTCATATTTTGAGAAGCTCTAATTGTGGCTTATGCAGCAGAATTCCTCTTTAAAGGTAGTTTTCCATCATTTCTTGTGCGTTAACTCAAGGACACACGACAGTGTTGCGTGTCTCCAGCAGCCGTCAAACACCCCAGCGACACACACACACACACACACACACACACAGCATGCAGTGAACGGAGCGTAGCAGCGACGCGGCTCAGCGGATGGACGGACAGGTGCGTCTGCGGATTCCCAAATGCACGACGACATTCCCAGCAGCCTGTCTCCCGCTCTCTTTAAACACACATCAGGCCGGATGGGATCGGTGCGTTCGGACCATAAAGGGTTAAGCGTTTGGGTGCCAGCATCTCATTTGCATATGGCGCTTTCAGTTTTTTCTCGCCCCCAAAAAGTTGGCAGCACTCCTCGTTTTCCATAATGCCAGCATTTGGGAATTGTGCGTGGAATGAAGCCGATCCAATCTCCTGCCTGCGACATGCATTTTCATTAATTACAGCCTTGTCAGCAAAAGCATTATCGAAGCTGAATATGAAAATGCTAATGAGTGCTCATTTACATATTTTTCTTTGTTGGAATGTCATTAATTATTACATTTTATGATGATGAATGCAGCTGTCGATGTTCTCCGAAGCATAATTAGCTATCAGAATGCACAGATATGATCAGCGAGCGCAAGTCCGAAACTTTTTCCGTCCGATGCAAGAGTTTTTGCGTTCGATCCCGGAACGCTTGACGTCAGACGTCAGAGAGCCTTGCGAAAAATAACCCAAAAAAAAAAAAAAACGCAACTTAATTAATGCAGTCCTTAATTACTACAGCATGATGTCAGCGACTTTAATTAAGAATTGGCTTGGTTACAGAAACTCCTGGCTGTAATAAAAGTCATTATGGAGCCGGGCTCCAAAACCCTTCAGTGAGATGTGCGCTGCTCATTAACACACACACGCACGCGCACACACACACACACACACACACACACACACACACACACACACACACACACACACGCATGCAGACCGTCGCTCGCAACGCAGGCAGCAACTTGTCTCCAAGGATACGGTTTAAAATCGCATCCTATTTTTCATTTTGTTTGCACTTTTTTAATAACAAGCCAACCTCTCTGCCGAGTCTTTCTTTTCCGGTCGGGAAAACGACAGAATCCAGTTCATGAGACTCAGCCGCCGAGATCAGTGTTTATCAGTAAAAAAGAAAAACAAGGCACGGCAGATGGGGCTATTACACATGACCAAACCGATCCATCAGGACTGAAGGGCCCAGGTGCAGCCCAGCCGCGCAACAACGCGTCATTTCACAGTCTGTCACACACACACACACACACACACACACACACACACACACACACACACACACACACGGTCCTACATGAGCGACCCGGCCCTGCTCCCGCGAGGGCTCATCTGCACGGAACGCGCACACACACACACACCCACGCTCACGCACACACACATACGCGCAAGCTCTCGCAACGCACACACACACACACAATGCGCAAGCTCGCGCACGCACACACACACACGCGCATGGTCCTACATGAACGGCCTGGCCCTGCTCCCGCGAGGGCTCATCTGTAGTTCTTGCCTGACTGAGCTTGACCTGATGTCTTTATCAAACACACATACACACACACACACACTATGGTAATCACTCATGCTAACATTACTTTACCATGGTACGTTTTGTGCAAGCAACAGATTGTGGATGAGAATAAAAAAGGTGAATTCTGAAATAAATTTGGACTGTAATAAAAAAAATATATAGGCTATATTAAATTAATTAACCTGAGTAGTCAGGAAAGCTAATTAAATATTTTTTTCAAATGTTTAGAAATTAAAAAATATATAAAACTCTGGATTTGGACTGTAGCAAAAATAACATTTAAATTAACTAATATGAGCAGCCAGGATTTTTCAGAAAAATATATTAAAACAATTTTTAATTCGAATTTTTTAATATATTTTAAAAACATTTAAATTTCCCTTTGGAAACATATCATGGTGTGTCTATATATTCTATTTTATTTTGGACAATGAAATTTGGACTTTAAAAAAAAATATCTTAGCAGCCAGTATATCTAATCAAATATAAGTCAAATAAAATATAAACACTCCCAGCAATCTATTTAAGATAATTAACAATTATATAAATAATAATATTATGTCTTTGATTTGATTCTATCTTTAATGATTTAATCCTATAACACTGGAATTAATTAATTTAATGAACTTGGATTGGCCCATTATTATTATTATTATTATTATTATTATTACTATTACACATTTAATTGCTTTTACAATTGTTGTTGTTGTTGTTTTTAATCAGTTTGGTTACTTGGTCAAAATGAAGCATTCTGTAATTTAAAAATGAATTAATAAATTATAATTAATAAATAATCAGTTAATTAAAATTAAATTAGAATGAATAATTTATTTAATTATATAT
>CM049834.1:27171244-27176244 GCA_027422435.1 Schizopygopsis pylzovi
ACGCACGCACACACCCACACACGCACACACACACACACACACACACACTCTCCACACACACACACACACACACCGCGCACCACACACACACACACCACGCACGCACACACACTCACTCTCTCTCACACACACACACACACACACACACACACACACAACACACACACACACACGCACACGACGCACACACTACTCTCTCTCTCTCGACACACCACCACACACACTCACACACACACACACACGGCACACGCACAGCACACACTCACCACCACACACACACCAACCACACCTCACACACATCACACACACACACACACGACCACTCACTCACCACACACACACACACACGCACACTCTCTCTACACACACACACACACACACACACACACACACACACTCTCACGGCGCCCGGCCGTCCAACGCCAACAAACATCCTAAAAGTGAGCCGCTGTGATTAGTCCTTATTAAACACCTCGCTGTTATTACAGACTTCAGCCAATGTTTTGATTACGTCCATTAACACACACACACACACACACACACACCCACACACACACACTCTGCGCTCAGCATGTTTCGTGACTCACAGGTCATTTTCTAATGAATGGATTTGTGTTTGCTGGAGAGACTTCACATCACACTAGAGGTCTGCTACCCGACCCGAACCCGCGGGTCCCGAAATACTTTCGGGTTTCGGGTTAATGTTTAATGGATAGCGTCGGGCTCGGGTCGGGTTCGGGTTTGTAGCTAAACCAAAACTATATGCAGAGGCTTCGCTGCTTTCATAGACGCACGCACACACATATCAGAGATCGCGCACAAACAGCACGGAAACTTTTATTAGTAAAATAGCTTCGACAGGCTACTGACTCGCAAGTCACAACATTATATTTATCTGCAATGAGGCGGCAAAATCGCTGTTTTTGAAGTAACTAAGCCTCATTGCTTGTAGAGAGAGACGCGCAGACGCAGGTTCACATGCACGCGCAACTTTCCTCACTCTCTCTCTCCTCTCTCTCGTCGTCTCGCTCGGTCTCTCTCTCTCTCTCTCTCTCCTCTCTCTCTCTCTCTCTCGCTCGCTCGCTCGCTTCGGTCTCTCTCTCTCTCTCTCTCTCTCTCTCGGTCTCTCTCTCTCTCTCTCTCTCTCTCTCTCTCTCTCTCTCTCTCTCAAATAAATGATTAATTCATTCAAATAAATACAATCTTATTTAAGAGCTTATGTCTGATTTAAAGTAGACAGAATGCTAACGAGCCTTAACTGACAAAAAATGACCATAATTTGCACGGTCATCATTCTTCTTGTCCATACAAAATTCATAAACTCGGCAGAATGTATGCGACCAGCCTGCACCTGATGTTCACAAACTTTCCTAACTGGTAAATGTTTGTGAAATGGCAGAGCCTTGATTAATCCGTTTCTTTGCATGCAATCGGACATGCAACGTCTTCCTTTTTTTTTTTTTCTTGGGCGGGGGGGGGGGGGGATTACGGTCGGGTTCGGGCACTAAATTTAACGCCCCGGCGGTCAGTCGGGCACACATCACGGGACGGCCGGTTCAGCTTCATTCAGCACGTCAGAACCACACACACACAGGAAAGCTCACACCACGTCACCGCGCCGAAGTCCATAAGGCAAAACATCCTAAAAGTGAACCGCTGTGATTAGTCCATTAAACACCTCGCTGTTAATTAAGCCTTCAGCCAATGTTTTGATTACGTCCTTAACATCACACCACACACACACACACACTTTACACACACGCATTCACACAAACAACACCGGACAACATACAGCTCTGCACAATACACAACAATTTCACTACACACACCACACCACACAGCCTACAGCACATCAACAACTATATTAGCATGTATGTGACTCAAGGTCATTTTCTAATGAATGGATTTGTGTTTGCTGGAGAGACTTCACATCACACACAGGTAAAGCTCACACCACGTCACCGGACGCAGAAGATTCAATAAGGATCAAATACACGAGGGTTTGTGAAACTCAAGATCTATTACGTGCCCAAAAACGGAGAAAATGAAGCTCTGCTGTAATGAGAGTTGGTTCAAACTGAACGTTTCCAGCTGAAATGTACTGCGGCTTGTTTATAAAGGGCTTTTACGTGTGAAATAAGACCTGTGATCAACATTATTTGCTTCTTGCATTAATACAAAGACAATTTCATTTCTACAGACGGCCTTAGAGGAAATTCTAAATACAAATAAATATACATTTATTATCAGTATGTGTGTTCTCTGGGAATCGAACCCACAACCTTTGCCGCTAACGCAACGCTCTACCACTGAGCCACAGGAACACTGCAAAGCTTTGAAAATGTGTGTAAGCAGCTGGAAAACAACACTGTAAGAGCCCTAATAAACATTTACAATTAAAATAAATAAATGCATTTTAAATATATCAATTTCTATGTACTATAAAATAAATACATACATCATTTTTTACAATTACTTAATGAATTAAGAAAAAAATATCTAATTAAATACACGATGTGCCAAAAAATGTTTCTATGAAATTTGAAATTTTATCATATTTTAATATGAATTGATTAAAAACTTGTCTTATTGACAAACGGGAAAAACCTTTAATTTGAATTAAAGCTATATTAAACCATTATTGTTTTGATGCTTATAAAAAGCACATTTTCATCTCTGAACCATATATAAAATGTAAAAAACGTTCACATTTGAGATCTGACTGCATGTAAATTAAGTTGTGAAAAAACAACAACAACCAATTACTTCTATTAATGTTCACCAAAGACATTTCTTCTCTCGTGATTTCACACTGTAGAGCCTGAGACGGGTTTCAGACACAGGAAGTGATGTCACCGTCTGCTCAGAGCTCCACAGGAAGGAGACGTGGAAGGACAAAGCCCTGACCTCAGAGAGCCACGAACAAACAACCGTCTGAGAGTCAGAAACTAACGCAACACACACATATTTCAGATTTAATTCCATCATTAATTAGTGATTTTGTGGCTCTTAGTTCACGTCTATTAGTTGTGAGCTCGTTTGTGTACAAGTGTGCACTCAAGACTCGTATGCAAATTGTGTCCAATCAAATGCTCTCTAGAAAGTGAATGCCCCTCCCACTGATTAGCAACAGATTCAATCATGATTCACTGCTGTGATGCAAACTAAATTCTATTGGCTGTTTTAAAAATAAACTCCACCCTTACTTCCTGTTTCAACAGGAAATACATCAACAAAGGAATCAAAAAAAGTGCAGATCAAGCCATTTTCATGGGGCATTTTTAAGAATATCCATAATATAATACAGTAAAATTATTTCACAATGTTCAAAATAAAAAAATACATATTTTCTCATATTATATACTAATAAGTTCTTGCCTTACATCTATGTTTATGACAAAGAATGAGAGAGAGAGAGAGATTGAGAGAGAGAGAGAGAGAGAGAGAGTGAGTGAGAGAGAGTGAGAGAGCGAGCGAGCGAGAGAGAGAGAGAAGAGACGAGAGAGCGAGAGAGAGATAGAGAGTGAGAGAGAGAAAGCGAGCGAGCGAGAGAGAGAGAGAGAGAGAGAGAGTGAGAGAGAGAGAGAGAGAGAGAGAGAGAGAGAGAGTGACAGATAGAGAGAGTGAGTGAGTGAGTAGAGAGTGAGAGAGGAAGCGAGCGAGAGAGAGAGAGAGAGAGAGAGAGAGGAGCGAGAGAGAGAGAGAGAGTGAGAGAGAGAAAGGAGAAAGGAGAGAGAGAGAGAGAGAGAGATAGAGCGAGCGAGAGAGAGAGTGAGTGAGAGTGAGAGAGAGAGAGTGAGAGAGCGAGAAAGAGAGATGAGAGAGAAGCAAGAGGAGAGAGAGAGTGAGAGAGAGAGAGAGAGAGAGAGAGAGAGAGAGAGAGAGAGAGAGAGAGAGCGAGAGAGAGAGTGAGTAGAGAGAGAGTGAGAGAGAGAGGAGGAGAGAGAGATAGAGAGAGAAAGGAGAGAGAGAGAGAGAGGAGAGAGAGAGAGAGAGAGAGAGAGAGAGAGAGAGAGAGTGAGAGAGAGAGAGTGAGAGAGAGAGCAGAGCAGAGAGAGAGAGAGAGAGAAGAGAGAGAGCGAGAGAGAGAGAGAGACGATAGCGAGTAGAGAGAGAATAGCGAGAGCCGATAGAGAGAGAGAGAGAGAGAGCAGAGAGAGAGAGAGAGAGAGAGAGAGAGAGAGAGAGAGAGAGAGAGAGAGAGAGAGAGAGAGAGTGAGAGAGAGAGAGAGAGAGAGGCAAACATCCTCATATGTTTTCATGCTTTAAGTCATGGATATTCAATCTGAGTCCTAGAAGGCCAGATGTAATCATGAATCACTGATCATCAAAACATTCTGCTCACTGGATGAGACAGAGACACACGAAGCCAACAATCCGTGTCCACATGCTCAGCATTATGGGTAAATGAGCATCAGCACTGCACACACACACACACTCAGAGATGTGTGACAGAAACACACAACCCAGCACGAACTTTCCAGATGTTTCTGATCACTGAATCTGGACTCCAGCAGACTGATTCAATCTGACTCCCTAACGAATCACTCAGATGAATCAATGAACCGATTCAACTGAATCATCAAAAGAACAGTTCTCTCACAACGACAGCCGAAGGAACATCACGAAGCCAAACAATCACGTGTCCCATCATGCTCAGCTCTTACCTGCTAATCTGGAGCTGGCGTACGGCGGAGAGATGCTGTCATGTGACCCCAGGTCCCGACTGGCCATGTGACCGTACTGAGAGCCGTCGGCGTAACTCTGCAGGGGTCAAAGGTCAAAGGTCAAATATATACACCCAAGAGAAAAATAAATATACTGAAATGTATTTGAAATACTTTTATTTCATGCTTAGACTATAAACATATTTATATATTATATGTACTTGATAAAAATACTCTTCAGTTGTACTTTTAGTATACTAAACTGCTTTAATTAAAGTCTGGAGCAACTAATTAATGCACTTTAATTGTGCCGAAGTCCAACTAATTAAACTT
>CM049834.1:27191244-27203744 GCA_027422435.1 Schizopygopsis pylzovi
TCATTATTATTCAAATTTGCATTTCAAGTTAATGTAATGAATATTATATGTATTACAGTGTTATAGCATGCATTACAGTGCATATATTTGCATATATTTATCACAATGCTCCTCTGCCAGCTGACTGAGTTTTTATTGTAAGCTAAATGTGAAGTCAGTAACATTGTTTAGAAGCTCTTTTTATTAGATTTTGTTTTACATCTTTCCGTGGTTAAAACACTGAATGATCAATTACATGCAGCTTCACTCATTTCAGCAAGATGTTGTTTCTTTCAACACCTTCTCATGTTTATTGATTTTATTTGATGGAATAACTATTAGTAAAGAGGAAAAGATCATATTGAACTGTTAGCCACATTAAAGAGCAACCACATTTACTGTTAGAATTTTGAAAGAATTTAAAAGCTGAGACTTTGTTTCATAAAAAAAGTAACAAATTAAAAGTTCAAATCTTATTGCGATTATTTGATGGGATGCACAATACAAATAATGCTTCGGGAAGTTTTATTCACGCATCAACTGAAAACAGCATATACTGACAGATCCATCTTGGGATTTAACAATCGATATCAGGTCATGAAAATCAAAATTGATATTTTCAGCTGTACTAGAATGTTTTGGAATGGAGCCCATCTAATTCACACGCATGCACGCATGCACGCACGCACGCACGCACGCACGCACGCACGCACACTCACACACGCACTCACTCACGCACGCACGCACGCACGCACGCACGCACGCACACTCACACTCACACACGCACTCACGCACGCACGCACGCACGCACGCACGCACTCACACACACATACGCACTCACACACACATACACACACACACACACACACGCACACACACACAAGACTCTCCAGCGTGATTGTCGATGCTCTCCGCCGAGTGAACATGTGATTCGGCCGAATGAAGTGAAGAGCGTTTGGCGACGCTAACATGTTCAGTGTGTGTGCTTTCATTCTTTTAAGTGACTGAGGGCAAAACTGAACACACAACACACCTGTGATGATCTACATCAGGAAACAAGTGTTTTTAAACTACTTTACTGCCTGTTGAAAAGACAAAAAACATCACAAATGTGTCCCTGGAGCAGGTCATAAGCAGCAGCACAGGTATATTTGCAGCAATAACCAACAATACATTGTGTGATCCATTTTTCTTTTATGCCAAAAATTCATGTTCCATGAAGATATTTTGTAAATTTTCTACCATAAATATATCAAAACTTAATTTTGTATTAGTAATATGCATTGCTAAGAACTTCATTTGAACAACTTTAAAGATGATTTTCTCAATATTTAGATTTTTTTGCTCCCTCAGATTCCAGATTTTCAAATATTGTCCGATCATAACAAACCATACATTTATCCTTCTTCTGAAGGATAAAGACAAAGGAAACAATGAAAATGAAGATCAATGAAGTCTCCTGAAGAACTTGTGAAAGTCTGCCGTTAAACTTCTCAATATAAACCACAAAACAGCCCACCGTTTAATCATAGTCTATATCAATCTATTCATTTGTTTATTTTTACAAATATATATTTTGAATATTTTGTAGAAACTGGATTTCCCAACAACACTGAGCACCACTGACTTTCATACAAGGACAACAATATGTGAGGTTAGTAAATAATGACAGAATTATCATTTTTGGGCCTTCACATTTAGAAATCTGAGACAAAGTTGAAATTTCGATGAAACATGATTTCCACGAAACACAACAACGGAGAAACTATGTTTTCTTCTGGGTAAGATCTGCTGATGTTTCTCTCTGATGTTTCTTGGAGTTTCTTTTTGCTCATTGCACGTCACAGACTGAAGATGAAAGATAATAAAAAGCCCCGTAATCCAATATCTGTGTCACGGTACACGGGGATCCAGGAACGAGGAGACGAGGATTCTGACAAACGAGGTATTTAAATGAGAGACAAACGGAGGAGAGACAGGAACACAGGTAAGGACATCTACGGCTTGGACACATGACATTAACAATAATCCACAAGTAACATGGGGCAGAACAGACTAGATATAGGGAGACATGACTGGAAACACCTGGGACATAATCAAGATACAGACGAAGACTAATCAACTAATGATGGGGAACAGGAAGGACCATATAAGGGTGAGGGGACAAAGGCAGAGGAAGACAAAGTCTGACATTACCCCCCCCTTCCAATAGGCGCGTCCCGCGCCGTACGACATCGAAAGGGGAGGGGGGGTGGGCACTCTGGAGGCCTCAAGGACCTGGAGACCGGACAGGTGACCTCCAGGGCGGTGCCCGTTCCGGGACCCACGGCGGATCCGGGGACTCAGGCGGCCACGGCGGATCAGGCGGCCATGGCGGATCCGGGGATTCCGGCGGCCACGGCGGATCAGGCGGCCATGGCGGATCCGGGGATTCTGGCGGCCATGGCGGATCAGGCGGCCACGGAGGGTCCGGGAACTGAGGAGGCCATGGCGGAGCGGGGTGCTCGGGCGGCCATGGAGGAGCGGGGTGCTCGGGTGGCCATGGAGGGTAGCCCCCCCCCAAAATTTTCTTGGGGAAGCTCCCCATCCCAGGGGGGCGCTCAGGAGCCGTGGAAGGCGAGCTGGACAGGGCCAGCGGAGGGAAAAGTGAGCTGGACGGGACCAGCGGAGGCCCAGGTGAGCTGGACGGGACCAGCGTGGGCCAAGGTGAGCTGGACGGGACCAGCGGAGGCAATGGTGAGCTGGACGGGACCAGCGGAGGCCCAGGTGAGCTGGACGGGACCAGCGTGGGCCAAGGTGAGCTGGACGGGACCAGCGGAGGCAATGGTGAGCTGGACGGGACCAGCGGAGGCCCTGGAGAGCTGGACGGAACCAGCGTGGGCCAAGGTGAGCTGGACGGGACCAGCGGAGGCAATGGTGAGCTGGACGGGACCAGCGGAGGCCCAGGTGAGCTGGACGGAACCAGCGTGGGCCAAGGTGAGCTGGACGGGACCAGCGGAGGCAATGGTGAGCTGGACGGGACCAGCGGAGGCCCAGGTGAGCTGGACGGAACCAGCGTGGGCCAAGGTGAGCTGGACGGGACCAGCGGAGGCAATGGTGAGCTGGACGGGACCAGCGGAGGCCCAGGTGAGCTGGACGGGACCAGCGTGGGCCAGCGTGGGCGCTCGGGTGCCGCTGACTCTCGGGGGCGCTCGGAAGAGCTGGACGGAACCAGCGGGGAAATTGAAGCGCACTTACGAGGAGCCGGCACTGGAGGGCGCTGTCGAGGTGCAGGCACTGGAGGGCACTGGCGTGGTGCAGGCACTGGAGGGCACTGGCGTGGTGCAGGCACTGGAGGGCACTGGCGTGGTGCAGGCACTGGAGGGCACTGGCGTGGTGCAGGCACTGGAGGGCACTGGCGAGGTGCAGGCACTGGAGGGCACTGGCGAGGTGCAGGCACTGGAGGGCACTGGCGAGGTGCAGGCACTGGAGGGCACTGGCGAGGTGCAGGCACTGGAGGGCGCAGCCTCGGAGCAGGCACTGGAGGGCACTGGCGAGGTGCAGGCACTGGAGGGCGCTGGCGAGGTGCAGGCACTGGAGGGCACTGGCGAGGTGCAGGCACTGGAGGGCGCAGCCTCGGAGCAGGCACTGGAGGGCGCAGTCTCGGAGCAGGCACCGGAGGGCACTGGCGAGGTGCAGGCACTGGAGGGCGCTGGCGAGGTGCAGGCACTGGAGGGCACTGGCGAGGTGCAGGCACTGGAGGGCGCAGCCTCGGAGCAGGCACTGGAGGGCGCAGTCTCGGAGCAGGCACCGGAGGGCGCTGTCGGGGAGCAGCCACTGGATCTCGGCGGCGCTCGGGAAGCGCGGGCTCTCGGCGGCGCTCGGGAAGCGCGGGCTCTCGGCGGCGCTCGGGAAGCGCGGGCTCTCGGCGGCGCTCGGGAACCAGCCGAGACGAAGACGAGCTGGGCGGCACCAGCGAAGAAGAGCTTGGCAGAACCAGCGAAGACGAAGAAGAGCTCGGCGGGGCCAGCGGAGACACTCGTGGGCTGGTTTCGACTCGGGACCGGTAACTTCCCAGACACCGGTAGATCCCCTCTCTCCAACACAATCCTGTGGTGTCTGGGAGATCCATAGGGCGCTGGTAATTTGCCCCGAGCCGAAACAGATGGAGGATTGCCGCGTCGTGGAGCTCCGTCACCGCGGCGAGCTTGCAGAATTCTCCGGCGAACTCCATGAAGGAGAGATTCCGCCGGCTAAGGGCGAGGACGCAGGCGGCGAACTCCATCGCCGTGAAGGAAGATGAGTAGCTCTTGTATGGTGGATTATTCTGTCACGGTACACGGGGATCCAGGAACGAGGAGACGAGGATTCTGACAAACGAGGTATTTAATGAGAGACAAACGGAGGAGAGACAGGAACACAGGTAAGGACATCTACGGCTTGGACACATGACATTAACAATAATCCACAAGTAACATGGGGCAGAACAGACTAGATATAGGGAGACATGACTGGAAACACCTGGGACATAATCAAGATACAGACGAAGACTAATCAACTAATGATGGGGAACAGGAAGGACCATATAAGGGTGAGGGGACAAAGGCAGAGGAAGACAAAGTCTGACAATCTGCTGATTCAATCACGCATTTAATTCCACATGCCTGCAAATGAAGGAGAGCTGGACTCCAGCTATAGATGTTATAGAGGTTTCTGTGAGGGGCGGGACATCGCTAGCTGTTCCTCACTGTGATTGGTCACTTAAACTCACTACTGACCAATCACAACTCAGCAAACAATTAACAAAAAAGAAGCATTCGCTATAAACTGCCATAACTGAATTGAGTCAGATTTGATGACAAATGATCATGTAAAAAGAGAATTTTTGATAAAAATTCAATGCAACCTGATTAATTCAGCTATTCAGGTTCTCTCGCAGTTATTATCTATTAACACTAATTTGTTTGGTAAACTTGAATTTGTTCATTCACTAAATGCAAAATGCCTCATTCATAATTAAAATGTCTTTCTCTCTCTCTATATATATAGCTCTAAATGTATGCATATTTAAACTTTAACTATTTAAAAAAATACACAATTAAATACAAACCTCAAGAACGATGGCAATTAACAAATATAAAAAGATGAGCTCTTAACAATAAAAAGTCTTAACCAAAAAGGACAAAAGTTAACGAGAAAGTCAGCAAACGGACACAACAATCCTATAAACACACAAACTCATAACATTTCAACAATATTGTTCACTTTGCCATCATCTGTTCAGACTGGCTTGGAAACCCTTTGAATGATTTCAGTTCATCTAACATGAGTTTTTATGTCGTTTTAAGTCAAAAGGTCTCAAACTCAAAAGTATTTTGACACAAGTTCATCTACCACTTCATAGAAACTCATCGAATTACTCAGAAGTCAACATGAACAGGTCGTGCTCCTCAAAAACCATCAGCAGAACCACACAACGGCAAAGAAAACATAGCAGAGGTATTTCACACAATTCAACTTTTGATCAAACCCGTGAAACCAGACCAGACGTGCGTTTCCCGATGTAACTCGATGATTAACCACCACCATAGTACTATGACAAGCCGTTTTGACTTAAGGCCCGTACACACCGGGATGAATTTCACGCGCGATATTCGCCGACGTTTAACGCCTCGTGACTAAACAAAGGGCGCCAATGTGAGTGTGCACACCGACGCGAAAAACGCCACGCGTAAAAGCGTCATTTTAAAAAACGCCTCGGGTTCGTTTTTTGGGTTTGACGCGCCGAGTCAAAAACTATCCGACCAATGAGATTGGCGCTTTTGCTCACGTGTCTGGAGCAGCTGAAGTTACAGTAAAACACAACTTGGGGGCGCTCAAACACAAAACAGTCTTGCCGAGCACACATACGTAACGACGAAGAAGATATACGCCAAGTAGCGTCTACACTGCCGGCGTCTTTCCTCATTCAACAGAACAATAATTTCTTCATCGCTGGAGCTGCTGGAGCTTGAAATATCCATGTTTTCTTTGTATGATTTTGACAAGCGCGTAAATACTTGCTCTCTTCTTCTGAGTGACAAGCGAGTGTCAGAAGCGTAAAGTTGCGCAGCGCCACCTTGTGTACCGGGGTATTTCTGTTTTACATTAAGCGCCATCTAATGTCAGGGAATGAATTTGCATGTTCACTCGGCTCATCGTCAGCGAAAATCGCTTGGGTGTGAACACAAAACGTGTTGAAAAACGCTGGCGAATAACGCGCGCCGATATTCGTCCCGGTGTGTACGGGCCTTTATTCATTCTCAGGATATGAATTCTTGATATCAACAATTCTATTTTTTACTAGTTAAAATGTTAATCTTGATATCTTTAATTGTATTTTCACTAGTTAAAGTCACCATTCAAAATCAATTCCTAATATCAAGAATTAGCATTTTAACTAGTAAAAACAGAATTGTTGATATCAAGAATTCATATCCTGAGAAAGAATACAAGTCAAAAGGGCTTGCCATATAGCACAATGAATTGTGCAAGTCACAATTGTTTCCCGAACACGGTCGCATCTCCATCGTTTGAACCACATTAGTTCAACAGGACCATTGTTAATGACGTCACACGCATGTGGTGGAGTAAGAACTTCTGCTATTTAACTGATTAGACATCTGTAATTTTGATCATTTGATCTTTGATTCATCTCGGGTTCCCTCCGGTCTTCCCTTTTTGTGCACATGCGCACTCTTCACAAACGACGCTTATTGCGGACGCGTTAAAACACATAGATTAAAATGCATGTATATTTAGATAGAACTGAATATATAGATGGCACTGCATGTTAGCTTGCTTATTGTGCCCAAGAGCAGAATTGATTTAAGCCCATATGTCTTACTAAGCTTCTAACCACAGGTCGAGAGCTGTACTTCCAGCCACGTAATAAGTTTGTGATGCTGATTGCGAATGTTCGTTTGCACCATGGTTTCGGGAAACACCGAATCGTAATGATGGAGCTTGTGACCATAGTTGGCTAACGATTCTTTTGGGAAATGCACCCCAGACCAGCGAGACTCAGGTACAGACTATTTTCAAGCGTCTCCGTCGTCCGTCTGTGAAGAGAGAGTTGTTTTTTAGAGACTTGTTCAGCTCCGAGGGGTAGCGAGTCGATCCGTAACGCGAGTTCTGTTCACACTTCAGAAGCAGACATATGCTAAAACATTAATATCCTTCCCGACGCAGCCAAGAGAGCCCATATCTCCATTATCCAAACAGCAGAGCGACGCCAGGCGTTACGGCACCCCAACACACCTCCGTCACACCCGGCCGACCCGTCCCACACACACACATATGGAGAGTCTGACCACGTGTGTAACAGCGCCGGGCTTTTAATAGCCCGGAAACAAGATGCAAGTGACAAATAACAATATCGAGCGTGCATGTGTGCATGTGTTTAGTGTGTGTGTGTGTGTGACATGCGTGGGCGAGTCGTTTTTGCTTAACGCTTTATATGTGGGGAAAATCTAGCGGAGAGATGAGAAAAGAAACCAGGATCGTATGAAAACAGAGAGGCTTTGGCTGTGATCCAGATCCGGCCGTGAAACCTTCCTAATGTCTCCCAAACTTCTGACTCAATGACGTCTCGTGATGCCAAATTCAGCTTCACCCAGAGCAGATGAACAACGTCAATCACAAAATAAAATAATCGGAAATTATACTGTGCATAAAGAGACAAGCAATTCTGTACATTTAAAATGCAATAGAAAGTAAAAAATATGTCCATTTCCTCCTAGAGAAAAAGATTTGGAATAATAATTAATGCATCTTTCTTTCTCTTAAGTTAATTTTGAAGAACTACACTACCCATAATCCTGACGAGAGATCCACCAATCAGAGAAGACGTTGTTACCATGGAAACATTTTTGGGAAAAAGCTCTGCACACTATATAAAGCTTAACCGAGCCTCCTCTGGTTCTGAAACTACTTATATATATTCATATAGATACAAATATTGTGCAATAAATGTCAAATTTGATATTTAATATAAGTCAACAGTTTTATATCGTACTGTTTTTGATTTGATCGAATCGCTTGCAATGCATCATGGGTTGTGTAGTTCTCCTCAACAGATGTTTATTATTTTTAGATATTTTTTTGAATTAAGATTCATTATGTTATGATTCATCTCAGAAATGGTTGGTTTGACTTGTGACTCTTTACTGAAGAATGTCTGAAATCCCACTGGAGGAAACGAGTGGGAGAAATACTTCCAGAAGCAAGTTAAAAACACATGTCTGGCCTGTTAACATGAATACTTATATGCCTTTCAATATATATGAAGGTCTTCAAATGTAGATCATTGACTAAATAATGGCAAAAAACGTGTTTATTTATTTATTTCAAAACTATAAATATTAATATACTTATTTAAATAAATATAAATGTATAATTAATTATACAATTTTAATATAAAAAATAAATTGTGGGAGAAATAAGAATAGAATTGTGTAATGTATTTAGACATCAGCTTGGATGTTGTTATAGATAATTTATGCATATTTTAAAAATAAATAAATAAATAATTGCATCCAGACGGGATGATTTTCTGTTTTGCTCCATTAATCAGGGCTGTTCCCAGGAATGACAGAACTCTTTATGTCCAGACCTTTGATTCTCCATGAAAGAGCTGTAGATGTTTGACTGTACATGTCTGTACTTGAGTTCACAACACACACAAAAACCAAGAGTCTATTCAAGCGCTCGCACTCAGAGAGCCTTCACAGACACAACAAACCCGATTGAGAGAGGTAAAGAAAGAGATGAAAACAGAGAAACAGATATATCAAAGACTTCTGATCTGCTGTCGTTCCAAACCCACACGACAGACTTTCTACTGTGGAGCGGTTTAGCAGAATGTTCACGCTGCTCTGACAGGAACAAAGCAAATTCAAACATATATTACAAATAATGAATGAGTGTAAAAGTCATATGGATTTCTATGATACTATATGGAAACTTTCATGGTATTTTATTTTATTTTCTCTCATTTTTGGAGTTTAATACATTTTATAAACTTAATACATTTTGGAGTGAAGGCTTACAGAATAAATGTCAACTAATTTAATTTAAAAAAATGTTACGATGTAACATCAATGTATGTCAATTCATAATTTTACTATCAAAATATTGTAACAATATAATGTCAACAGCTGATATAACTGTCAAATTAATGTTACAATATACTGTCATAATTCAAAACAAGTCAAAATAATGTTACGATATAACGTCAACGTCCAACATAACGGTTAAAATAATGTTACATTATGTCAATTAATGTAACAATATAACATCAGCGTCCAATTTAATAAAGTAAAAAAATGCCATAATATAAAGTCAACGTCAAATTTAACTGTCAAATAATGTTACGATATAACATCAACGTCCAACATAACAGTGAAAATAATGTTACGATATAACGTCAACGTCCAACATAACAGTGAAAATAATGTTATTGATATAACGTCAACGTCCAACATAACAGTGAAAATAATGTTATGATATAACGTCAACGACCAACATAACAGTGAAAATAATGTTACGATATAACATCAACGACCAACATAACAGTGAAAATAATGTTACGATATAACATCAACGACCAACATAACAGTGAAAATAATGTTATGATATAACGTCAACGCCCAACATAACAGTGAAAATAATGTTATGATATAACGTCAACGCCCAACATAACAGTGAAAATAATGTTACGATATAACATCAACGACCAACATAACAGTGAAAATAATGTTATGATATAACGTCAACGTCCAACATAACAGTGAAAATAATGTTACGATATAACGTCAACGACCAACATAACAGTGAAAATAATGTTACGATATAACGTCAACGACCAACATAACAGTGAAAATAATGTTATGATATAACAGTCAACGTACCAACATAACGTCAAAATAATGTTAGATATAACGTCAACGACCAACATAACAGTGAAAATAATGTTACGATATAACGTCAACGACCAACATAACAGTGAAAATAATGTTATGATATAACATCAACGTCCAACATAACAGTGAAAATAATGTTATGATATAACGTCAACGACCAACATAACAGTGAAAATAATGTTATGATATAACGTCAACGTCCAACATAACAGTGAAAATAATGTTATGATATAACGTCAACGTCCAACATAACAGTGAAAATAATGTTATGATATAACAGTCAACGTCCAACATAACAGTGAAAATAATGTTACGATATAACATCAACGTCCAACATAACAGTGAAAATAATGTTATGATATAACGTCAACGACCAACATAACAGTGAAAATAATGTTACGATATAACGTCAACGTCCAACATAACGTCAAAATAATGTTATGATATAACGTCAACGTCCAACATAACAGTGAAAATAATGTTATGATATAACGTCAACGTCCAACATAACAGTGAAAATAATGTTATGATATAACGTCAACGTCCAACATAACAGTGAAAATAATGTTACAATATAAAACAGTTAAAATAATGTTAAATTAACGTAACAGTAATGTTACAATGTAACATCAGCATGCAATTTAACTGTCAAAAAATGCCATAATATAAAGTCAACGTCAAATGTAAGTGTCAATTATTGTTACAATATAATGTCAACGTCCAATAAACTGTCAAAATAATGTTGCGATATAACATCAACATTCAATATTAGTGTCAAAATATATATTTGTATTATTTTTGTCCTTTTTGGATTGACAACAGCTGAAAAAAAGTAAAGTGAACATTCACAGAAGAAAAACTCTTAGCGGTTTGGAAAAACAAACAAAATGCTATAATATAAAGTGAACATCCAATGTAACTGTTAATTAATGTTACAAAATAAAATCAGTGTCAAATTAAAACAATTTTTTTTTATAATATAACGTCAACATCCAATGTGAGCTACAAAATATGTATTTTAATTCTATTTTATGTATCTATCTAGTGTTCTTTTTGGAGTTTGACAGTGGCTGAAAAAAGCTAAGTGAATGTTCACAGAAGAACATAAGTCTTAGAGGTTTGGAAAAACATGATTGTGAGCGTGAACATTTTAATTTTGAGCAAAATATTCTTTGAAGAACAACAACTTTAGCATTTATAATTCCCAATGATGAAATGACAACTGAACAGAAAGAAAGAAAGACAGAATGACGCAACAAGAGAGAGAAGGTCATGTTTTCAGCGCGTTGCGTGTGCATTGTGTTTGTCAGTTTGGCATCTGCCGCAGCATCGCCTTTAAAACCCAAGGCCGTGTAATTCACAGTGACGAGCAGCAATAGCCATCACGCTTCTCCCTTCACCGCTCTCTCTCTTCTTTAGAGAATATATCAAAACACGCCGCATGTGTGAAAGCGTTTGTGTCTGTAAACAGGTTAACATTTCCAGTCTACTCATTTGCAGGAGCTTAGCATGGTGAAAACAATTTGTGCCGTTTGAAAAACCCTCTGCAAATGAAGCTTGAAATATTTTCTTAAAGTGCCGATATGTTTCATTCACACTTCGGTTTCAAATGCGCTAAGGAGGCTTCGCTGGTCTCTCTCTCTCTCTGTGTGTGTGTCTCTCTGCTGAGAGCAATTTTCAGGGAAGCTTCACGAGAACACGCTCATTACAGCGCCGAAACCACATGCAGCGCTCTACCTGCTCTTTGGGTTTGTGTCGGGTTCAAACTCTAGCGCAGGAGAAACCACATCTCTGTCCTGAACAGCTCATCTCACTCCGCAGTGTGGAAACAGTTGTTCCAGAACATGTGGCAGTAGGGCGTGTGTGTGTGTGTGTGTGTGTGTGTGCGCACGTTGGAATTCTCAGCGTAATTAAGTCCACACACACCTGCCTGCGTCCAGACGCCACGGTGAACTCCGCACCTGTTACCATGGAAACCGAATGGGATCCAGACAGGGAATTCCGTGAAATCCTGGAAAAGCCGATGTGGGATGGAGACGGAATAAACGAGTGTGAGAAGAGATGCGCACATGTGATCACATCAAACACGATAACATAGAAACGTATTGGTTTTATAATAATACTAAAATTGACTTCCATTTACTGCTGTGAAATTCCGGGTTGGAGGTTTAAATGTACTTAACTGTAACAATATACAGTCTAATTAAGTTAAAATAATGTTACAATATAATGCCAGTGTCCATTATAACAGTCAATTAATGTTACAATATAACATCAGTGTCCAATTTAAGTTAAAAAATCTATAATGTAACGTCAACAGAATGTAATGGTGAATTATGTTACAATTTAACGTCAACGTCCAATAAACTGTCAAACTAATGTTACAATATAACGTCAATGTTGAGTTTAACTGTCAAAGTAATGTTACGATATAGCCAACATACAATAGTCAAAATGTTACAATGTAACACCAACATCCAAAATAAGAGTCAAAATAATGTTACAATTAACGTCAAGCCAATAAACTGATCAAATATGTTACAATATAAGATCAACATCCGAAATAACAGTCAAAATAAT